>WAAB01022952.1:78994-95858 GCA_013389865.1 Piaya cayana
AAGACTTGTTCTCCAGCCCCTTCACCAGTTTTGTTGCTCTTCTCTGGACTTGTTCCAGAGCCTCAACATGCTTCTTGTGGTGAGGGGCCCAGAACTGAACACAGGATTCGAGGTGCAGTCTGTTTGTTAATGTTTAGGTTACCAAGCACACTGGCAGAAATAGTCCATAAAAGCTAATTTACATTACTCCTATCAAAAATTAGAGACTACCTGGTTTTATACTTAAAATAATGCTGATATTATGCTTTATCGTGACTTTCATGGAGTTCCTTCACTTGGAAGCTAATACTCTTCCTACACCAGCTGCATTATTCTTCCATTTCTTTTTAATAATGAGATACCTGATTAGTGACTGTCCTAAGTGTATGCAAAGTTTCAGTAAGCCTGCAAGAAAAAAAAAATAATTTTTCTTAGGTGTGTTTGTGACTTGCATTGGAATGCCACACTTGCTGGCATGCATTTACAGCTGAGAGGAGGGGATTAAATAGTATCTGATAACTATAGGAACCAATGAAAAACACAGTGTCTTGCGATGGTAAGATAATACATATTCTACAAGGTCTCTCTGCCTTGCACCTATCACTATTTGTGATGATTTGGTGAATGAGCTCATATACAATGAGTAAAACTGATCTATTCACCTTACATATCTATATCTTGGTAGCTACCGTGATAGACTGTAAAGTACAAAATAGCACTGAAATAGGCAATCCTTGTTATCAGGATGGATATTTAAGCAGGCTTAAATAACAAACAATTAGTACCAACTGCCACAAGATAGACCACTGTTAGGAACACTTTCAAGAGCAAAGGGTGTAATACTTTTGGCTACTGTTCAGATTCTAGGCAGACTTCTTAGCGTTAAATACAAACTTAAGTTAGAGTGGTAATATGTAACAGATTGGCTGGGCCAGCCACAGACTCCCAGTAAAGCAGAACACTGCTACACACCGTAAGTCAGAAAAACAGTATTGGATAATACAATCGTCTAAATGACAAATAAGAATGACATGTCATTGAATAGCTGCAAATTTAGCACCTGTATTTTAAGACAGGAACATGGGAAAGCTACGGCATACAACACCAGAGAGACCTATTAGGGCATAATGCAGAGGCTTCTGGCAGTTATTCTCCAAAAGATGAACTTAGGTCAAAACAAGTGCAAAGGCAGCTTCTAAAGGAAGTAAGGGGAATAGAAAGTCTAACTAGAACAGAAAATTTTAGCTTGTTTATTGTGATAAATATCAGAGAATTTAGGTCTGTTTTCTATGTATCATCAGGGAACAGACATCAGTCAGAAGAAAACTCATGCCAATTAAAGGATACTAAATCAGAGCTGACCAGCAATTATTTTGGCCTTGAAAGAAGAAACCACAATAGAGAACAAATAAGAAAGGAAACTGTTTTATGAGGCAGCAGGGACTGTGTAACAATAGGGCCCTGCCTTCTGTTTCCAAGGATGGGTACATGTAACCAGAACTGGAGTATATCATGAAGAGCAAATAATTCATTTAAAAAAAAAAGAAATCGTAATAAAAGTTTATGAATCATTGTAAAATAGATATTAAAAAAAACACACAAAGATAACTTGTTCCAGGAATCATTTATCTGCTGAACAATTTTGTTTTATTTTGGGTAAAAAACAATGTGGCACTTGGAACATATATCTATAAGTTCATGTGGTTACTAGTAAATGTTCAACTATGTCCTGTCTTCTATGAAATAATTAGACATTAAAAAAGAAATTAAATATATCTCATATGTGAATTAAGTTAATTCATACTAGAAATACAAACCTATTTAAAAAAAAAATCTAACAAAAAGCCCTTGAAAAGGGCCTTTGACTAGCCTCCCTCTTCTCAGCTTTACTGCAAACACTCATCATTCAGAAGACACCTTTCTATAGATTTCTTGTAGTAGCTCCTACCTAGTCTGGGAATGGCTACTGGAGGATAATTTATAGTTCAATGCATTTTTCAGAAAGAGACATCATGATCTATGAGAAATACTCACAATTCAATTAATTCTTTCTGACTGATAAAGGTAATAATGATGATATACTCAATTTAGATTGTCACAAGGTGGACGTTGCACACACATTAGGTGGAGCTATCCCCTGCATGCCCGACATTGCATTAAAGAGTACCTTACTTAATAATCAAATTGGCATCGATTATTGAGTCTGGCTTTTCATGGCATCACTCCTACCTAGTCTGGGGATGGCTACTGGAGGACACTTTATAGGTCAATGCATTTTTCAGAAACAGACATCATGATCTATGAGCAATACTCAAAATTCAATTAATTCTTTCTGACTGATAAAGGTAATAATGATGATATGCTTTATTTAGGTTGTCACAAGGTGTTTCATCTGATACCATGTGACCTTCTGATTATTAAGAAAGCAAAACAATACAAAGACTGTGTTAAAAGTTACGTATCTTTCAGATTCAAATAGATTAAGGCTTGCTTATTAATAAAAAGGTCAGAAGTACCAATTCAAACTAAAAGTCTAAATATTTTATTTAAATACCCTGAATACTGCATAATATGAAATTATGCTTACCTCCCCTCAGTGATAGTTTATTTTTCTATTTTCGAAATTTAAGAGCTGGGTTTTAACTGATGGAGGAAAGATTTACACCACAGAGTTCTGAAAGGCTCATGGGAATTTGTGCAGAAATTTCTTTTTCTCTAGGCAGAATCACCTTACAGAATCAACAAGATTTTAAGCAAATTAATTGTTTTGATATCCCAGTGAAAACTGAGCTGATGATTGTTTCTTAGGTGACATCCACATGTGCTCTGGCATCATAACATCACAGAATCTTTGTGCTTTTTGTACAGAAAGACCTCACCCTTTGTGAGAATTACCTAGTACGAAATTAAGCCTGGGGTGGCTTTTTATAGCTGTCCTCAGTCATTCAAGCAGACTAAAACCACAGCAAACTCTAACCTCTGTCTCCAAGTCCCTTCTCTACTGTGATGTCTATGAAAAATTGTAAAGGAAGTGGTAGCTGACGGCTACTGTCAATAGTGTTGCCAATATGGTTTTGTTATTACCTGTGCTCCCTAACTGCCCCTATCCAATTTTTCTCTCTTGTAAGCTGTGTGGAACAGGTTCCAAGTGTGCACATCATATTTTATGATTCTATGAACAGAGGAAAGTGGAAACTAGATGATTATGGGAAATCTCGTAATAGAAACAAATAATAATTCTTCCATCAACACTGAAATCCTTATTCCCATACAAACCACAACCACAAAGCCTGTCTTCTCCCATGACTGACACTACTGCCAAGTCAATGAAAAGTAAAAAGAATTTATTCCACAACTCCATCATAAATGTTCGATATGAATATGGTCAGATGCATGTTTACCTCTATGGAGTTATGTACGGAAAGGAAAGGAAAAAAAAATCTTTTGAAAATGTCCAGCTTGATCTTTAAAAGCTGTTAACACCCTTAATTGAAATCTGCTGTATAAATATGATCTGCTAGAGTGCTGAGTGCATTTCAGTTCTCCTACAAATGGGAAGTATGTCTATGTCAAACTCTGGATTTCAATGGAATTGTTTCACCAAACCTTTGTTTCACTGGCCTTTTTTTTGGCAGGACAGTTTGAGGAAAGTAACATACAAGACTGTGAAGGTTTGTAGCTTACTACATAAGAGCTAAACAGCATTAACCTAAATGGGACCTGCACTGGAGACCAGTGTGCCTTCCCAGTCCTGATTAACAAGGCAACAGGCACACACCTGCCTGTTCTGATGGGAGAGAAACAGCCAGGGGAAAGGTGCACGGCTCTGCACTGACCAGGCTCGACAGTCTGTTGGTGACAGGAGTCAGGTTTGCAGGCTTTTCAGAGGGCAATAAAAAAAATAAAAAAAAAATAAAAAAAAGACATAGGCATCTTATATACATAGATATAGCCAGAGAGAGCTCCAAACTTTTAAGGCTAAAACTGAGCTAATTCATTTTCAGGAAAAAAATACCTGTTTATAAGTAAGCTTTTCATGTTCAGTTAGGTTACACCTCTCCATCTCACTCTCCCCTTTCACATGTGCATGAGTTTTTACAATGTAACAATTAGAGATTATCACCTGCATAACAAAATTCCCAGAAACAACTGCAGAGCCCATCTTAGCTCACATTTTCAGAGGAGGAATACAGCATGCATTAATACTTTCCTGAAGGAAACCTATCCATCTTCTCTGGCAGAAGTCTGTCTTTTGTGCGGTCCTCACATTGCCAAACATCATATCTTACCATATCTTGATACCTCAGTCTCTAATGTATCCATTCCCTTAGTAAGCTAGTGAGGTGAGAAGTGCTATCACCCCATTCTGCTCATGGGAACTGACCAACATCAAGGACTTGACAATTTCTTAATGATTAACAGTGTTTGTTTAAAACCCATCATAAAGCAGCCTTCCCTATTCCTGTCCACTGTTACACAGAAGATGTGTTAACTACAGGGTTGAACAAGATGGGTAGGCAGTGCTTGGCTGACCACTGTCTGCAGATTTACAAGCACCCATGCCCACTGCCTGCAAAGCTTGTGCTAATCTGGGGCACCCTATGTGTTCACCATCAGCCAGGCACTGCTACTACACAGCGCATAGTTTGCTTGTTGAAAGAGGCTGAATTTTTAGAAAGACAGCCAGAAGACCTAAATGCAGAGCTCCCATTATTTTACAGTAACAAGCAGGTATACAGCTAATTGTCTATCCAGGTTAGGAAATCTCAGGAACAACAAACTACATAAATATGGTATTCTTGTACAATGTAAGCAACATGTGCAGAAGAGAGTCACAAGCACTCTAAGTTACTGATGACAGCCAGAATGTCTCAACTGGTAGAGTTAAATTCCACATTGCTGAAGGTAATACATTTGTATATAGTATAAAATACAGCATCACTTACAGATATTTGCTCCCATACAGATTTGTCTTAAAATAAAATTTAGTGTTCACTTTAAAAGAGGTGTCAACAGCCAAGGAAAGTGAAGTCCCCATTTCCTCATGGAAACTGATAAAACAGTTCTTGTTTCATCCATGTATCATAGACGGCGGTCATCTTAAAAGCTATGCATTTTGCACATCATGTAACAGCAAAAGTCAGCTAGATTTCCAGACACCAGCAGGAACTCCTGCAGAAATCAGTGATCCCACTGTCAAATATGAAAAACTCTGTGTTGTAAAACTTTTGGGTTCCATAAACTAAATTTGATGATACCTTCTAAAAGTATGTACTATTTTGATACTGAAATAAATGATTGTGCTCCCTTCTGTATTTTAACTACTTCTGAAAATCTAAAGGAAAGTGAGTGTAGCTAGACAGTATGTTTTGCTTAATTTTATTCTCTGATAAGGACTGAATCAAAATTTGGTCCGTCATACTGAAGCTATTTCAAAAAAGGCTTTAAATAGTAAGAGGCATTGTCTGCCCTCTAAGATAAGCAAAAAGACAATTTTCAATTTAAAACAAGTTATGGATTTAAGGAAATGTGTATCTAAATTTAATTTCAAATCTACTTGCAATAACTTCTCTCTTGTGGCATGCCCCTTTCCCTTGTCCTCAGGGATTATTTTTTTATGGAGGAGTGTGGGGTCTTATGTCTTAATAGATAATCCTTAAAACAAAATCAAAATTTTGCAGGTGTAAAAAGATGGTGTTATTTGAACATAGTTTTTATCTATTACTTTTCCTCACACCGCATTAACCTTTAAGACTATAAATTTTCTATAAAAAGAAAAAAAGTCTTTTTAAGCAAAAAAAAAGATTGTGCCAATTTTGGTAGATAAAATATACAACATAATATTGCAGAAAGCTGCCCCTAGTTGAAAATTCAGTAATCCTCATTCATCACTATAAAGCTAAAGGTTAAAAGCTTATTTGAGAGCGGTCTGTGTTGTTAAAATCACAGCAGCAAAAAATAAAAACAAAGGCAAGGACTGTAGAACCACAGTTCCTGATAAACAAACAGTAAATGTACTTATTTCTGTGTTTTGGGCAACACTGACGAAGCCTGATACACTTTGGGCCACATTCTACTTACATCTCCATTTGCGTGTTAAAGTTTTGTTATTAGATAAACTACAGCCTGACTACAGATACTGCTTTCAAGCAACAGCTTTCACAGTCTTTGGCAGTGTGGGATTAAGCACACCAAAATGTGTGTTAAAAACTTGACTCCTACTGCAATCTAAACCCATCTACACAGCAAGCAGCTCCTGCCAATCTATGAGCTATACTGCCCACAGCTTCCCCTATTTTACAAAACACAGACACCTGAGTTATGAATTCAGGACTAACGCAGAGCCAGCAGCCTGGCACATCAAGATACTGTCATTCCACTGACTGGTGGCCTCTTGACTTTCAGAAACTTTGAACCAGCTCATGTGGTAATGCAGGAGGAAGTTCAGACAGAACACATGTAGGTCAAACCTAGACATGCAGGCGAGACTTTGTGCAGTAAGTCTTGGTCAAGTATTGCAACTGGTCCAATTCAATGTTCTTGAGTTCTTGAGTATGAATTAAAAGAGCATTTGTGTCTAACAATGCAATGGACCAGGCAGGAAAGTGCAAGAGAAGTTGCAGCTAAACAACTCTTAATGTGTAACTTCAAAACCAAAAGTAATTGCAAAGGTAACATATGAAAATTGCCATTATGGTTGTATTTTTTTAATATTAACACCTACAACTCTATAATAGAAGACATGTATACACATGTACACCTCTGCTTATATGTATATACATGAATATATGTATCAGCATTAATTGAAAGATGTCAAAATAAACACAGTTTAAAGCTAAAAGATACATTTTGATACAAGGCATTTGAGATGACTGGCAAGCCTTATTTACACATTTCCCGTGGTTTCACAGAAACATCAAAGGCTTTTAACAAGAAAATTATATTCTCATAGCCATAAAATATACTCTCGTGATTGCATTAGAGGGGCTGTACAATATAACTTCTTTGCTTGCTGACAATGGGGTTTGCTATGTTAATTAAATAAGTAATGTGTCTGTGATTTTTATTCATTAAAATTAATGCAATAACATCTATGCTGAAGGTTCATATTGGACTCAATCTGGCAAACCGAAAGAAATAGCTTCACTGGAATGACTCTAAGCTGCTTCTTGATGCAACACAGACCTCTGACAGGAGTTTCTGTGTGAAATCGGTTTACCTTTGCTTCACTTAATATTGTTCCCCATCAGCAAACACGGATATCTTCAGAGCAAACAAAAATATCTTGTATTAAACAAGCTAGAAGAGACCATAAGTTCAGCCGACAGGTCGTGCTGGGCACAGAGCCCACTGGCCGGACATATTCCTGTAGCTGGCTGTGACAGAGGAAATGCTGCCGGCATCACTGCTGAGCTCTCTGGTCTGGCTGCAGGCAAAAGCCATCAATTGGAATTAGCCCAAAGGATGACACTGAGCACTACTTGTCATTTCTAGTAATGAGACTTAAAACAAAGAGCAGAGGTTTCCTGTATGAAATCCGAGATTCCCTTGCCTCTGGGATAATCTCACGGCAAAAATGGGGACTACCCTGCTTAGCTGTCCCTCTGGAAAAGCTGTTCTTCACAAAGGCAGTTCCCATGAGTGCGCAGCTGGTGATGGTCCTGCACTGACATGCAAATGCATTGCATGAAATGAGAGAAACTTGCTGCTATGATTTTCCCAAATCTAATATACTAAACAATGAGACCAACGGCAATCTTTTCAGCAACTCCCTGGGCGCCGAATTAAGATTTGATGACTACAAGCAAACATGGGGTCGAAGTTCATCATCTAAACCAGAAAAAAACTATTCCTATTAATACTTTTGTTCTGTTAAGTAGGTGGCAAACAGGAAAAAAACAAGCTACCTTTGATTCACTCCCATTCATATTTAATATACAATTAATTCAAACAACATGGAAAAGGCAGAAGAAGAATAGTGAGGTAACCACAAATTAAAAAGAGTGATTAGTATTCAAGAAAAAAGCAGCTGACCCAGCCACCCCCAGTAGTATGACTCACAGTATTATTTTCATATTTGTATTATTTAGCATCTAAAGACCTTAGCTGAGAGTTCTGTTCTGCTTAACGAATTTGAAAGTATCTTCCTTGATTCATTTTCTACAGAAAAAAAAGTTTTCATTAAAATTTTATGTGTAAAATTTCATCTTTTGATTCAATCCTCCCACAACCTAACTGCTAAATAAATAAAATAAACAAAAACAGCAAAAAAACCCCACCCTCTACCAAACCTTTCTTTTCTGGAGGAAAGCAAACACTGTCCATGATTTTCAATGGCTGGTAGATAACTGAATTTCCACTGAGGCAGGGAGATGAAATCAACACTAACTCTTCCTTTAACCATACTCCATATATAATAAAATAGGATTCTTAAAAAAGAGTTTATGTTGTACATAGACTCAACACTTAAAAAGACAAGAAGGCAGATGATGTTTTTCTCTTCCATCATCTAGAGACAGGAAATTGCTGCATGAATAAATTCAGTAATGTTTTACAGAGAAGAACTTTTTGGAACTAGTGAAAGGGAATTATTTCAGGCCTTGGGCGTCCAAAACCTTCCAATTAATTTTAGTAAACATCAGCAATCCTGGGGAAGTACTATGATAAAGCAGTAACTAGAATTAAATGTCACTAATATATAATTTTATTTTTATTTGTCTTACAGTGAAGAATTCAAAATTCATTGATAAGGATTTGTTTCTTTGTTCCTATCAGGAACATTCAGAAAGATAAAAAGTTTATAGTGATACCAGAGACCCTGAAGTTAGCATCTGGCTCTCAGTTGCCCATGGAATCACATCTTCCTTCAGAAACAACAGCAAACGTTTGAAGTTTTGTGAGCATTGTGAAAAACCATCTTCTCTACTACCCACCCTAATTAGATTCTACCTTTGTTCGAAACCTGCAAAACTAATTTTAGGATGTCAAAGAAATAAAAGAGAGACATTTTATTATCCAATATAGAAATCTTAAGCATTAAGTGCTAGTACAAACTGACATAATCCAGGGAAAACACTAATTAAGGAAGGTCCCCTGTAACTGAACAGCCATAAATAGATTTACAGTGTCTGTCCATTGAGCCACGTGGTTGTCTTTCAGTAGAATATATATTATAAAGCACTAAAGAGGCAATAGGAAGAAGATATATCAAACTCACTAAAGAGTAAAATATATCCATAATTTGATTAACCTGATGAATTTTTATAAAGAACTACCTCAGGATGTACATAAATACTGCATATACTTCTAGTGATTATTTTCTAAGGGTTTTATCAGTTTCCCATCATAGCAACTGCAAGCACTAGAGACCAGAGATGGTCTAACAACCATTTTTACTACATAGATATTCCATTATACAAGACAGAAAATATGAGCGTTGTATATAAGGTAGGTTGTCTGTGAGGTGATAGCCTTCCAATCTAACTGTTACTCAGGCTGATAAACTTCTTATCTAGGTACCTATTACAAGGTGAAATTTTAAAATTTAATTTTTATTTATGGACTTCTTCTAGACCTTTTTCTTCTCAATATCTTTGCCATTAAGAGACAGGCTTTGAATAAACTATGTAAAAGAGTGTTTTTCTTTACTCATTTGTCACAATTTAATTTTATTGGTCACCAGGAAAATGATATATATGAGAACATAAAGTATCTTCAAATAGTGTTTAGTATTCTTCACAGAATCCCCTGTTGTCTGATATAAAAGTTTGCTCTTTTTCCTGCATAATACAAAACCTTCATCTCTTTCTTCAGATGGGAATCTTTTTATGTGGAAGTCTTTTCTTTTTGTTGCCAATCTTTCATCCTTTATTCCTTCCTTATTTGCTTTCTCAATAAGAAGTGACCAAAGTCAGATACTTTATACATACTTAATATGAAAGTCACCAGTTGGTACAGCAAGTGTTGCAGAAGAAATACCTAACAAAGTTTTGCAATCCTTTTATTTTCTATATTTATATCTATATCTTTCTTCTGCTATGAACTGAGCAAACACTCTGACTAAGGTTTTCAATAATAATGACAAGAGATTTTCAATAGTATCTGTTGTTCTGTTGGAGGGGTATACAGGAAACATTCACACTGTTTCTTTCAATGTGTTACCATCTGTGAGACAGTGTTTGACCTTTTAAAGGGACCTAACACTATGTATACTTCCAAATTACCGACAATACCACCTAGACCTGACTGGTGACCTTTGATAGTCCTTTAAAAGTATGTTTCTGGTTTGACATTCCAAAATTAATTTGTATTGTTTTCAAATAAGTTGCATTTATAGATCATTTAAAAATAAACTAATGCTCCACCACCCTCAAAACCACCTACCATCTCATCGTATGTTTGAACAGTGTTGGTTCTTACATTTAAGAAATAACTAGAGTACTTTCTCTTTCTGTCTTGCTCTCAGTCGTCTTCTGTGTATGTATGTGAGCAAATGCATATGTATGTAAATACATATATATACCTACACAAAAGTAGGCATATGGACAGACAAGGTGTTCAGAGACAGGGTTTAGTGGCATAGGAATGGTTGGACTCGATGATCCAAGAGGCCTTTTCCAACCTGGTGATTCTATGATTCTGTGATATGTATTTGTACACGTGTTCATGTACATAACAAAAAAAAATAAAATATATATATATGTGTACAGACAGTGCCAATTAGTTCACCTGATTTAACATTACTGTAAGCTCATGAACTTCAGTTATGGAGGCCTAAAGAAATGTCTGTTAGAAAGTTCACAGGCCTTTTATGTAGAAGGAGATGTTGAATTAAATAAACTCTATAGATCTTATAGGTAGATCAATACACAGATATACACATGTATCTCCATCATGCACACAACTTGCTGAAAAGGAAATGTCATTTATTTCCAGTGACATTGTTCTAAAAAGAGCCAAGGTAAGATTTCACTGGGGAAAAAAAAGTTTTAATTTGGGAGGAGACAGCCAGAAAACATTGAATAAAAGTTGAGGATACAGGAATGCCAAGGTGCTATACAGTAGCAGCTGTGCTCTTCTGCCATCCTGAAATTCTGTGCACTGAACAGCAACCTGACAGACACAGGGCTAAAACTGTTGCCAGGGATCAGTGCCACACAAAGCATCTAGGCCAAACATATCCCTCTGCAGACATAGTGGCTCCATCCCAAAGTTTCCATCATACCAACAGATCTTCCTGGTGTAGGAATTATCCTTGAGGCATATGATCACTGATCTCAGTCAAATCCAGTAGATATGCGCTGCTAAATGGATATAGACAGGGACAAATATACACGCAGGTTCCTTACGCCACCTAGGCATAGCAGTTCTCAATCTGAGGTGACTGATGTGGGAACCCAGTTGGGTCCCTGACCCTACTAGCACAAGCCTTTCCCTATGCATTACAATGATGTATGTTACCATGACTTAATTTTTATTGAAACAGTCTAAACTTTTGGTTCAGATTGAGTTTATTGAAATTACTACTGACAGTCTGAGCACAAGTTATTAAGTGGAACTTAATAGGTGAAACTGAGATATCGAGGTTTTATGTGGGAACTGCACTAGTTTTGAAAAGGCAATCTTGTAAGAGTTAGAAGACTTTTGTTGGACATTCCAACAGCTTGTGCTTTGTCAGAGGTAAATTTTATTTGCATTAAATACCTGTCGTTTCTAAAACAGCCAACAGGAAACATTCTTTCGCTCATGTTCCTGCTGGAATATTTATTATGCATAATTGCTGTAGTTGATGCTATGATCATTGAAGGTCTACTGTATGTCTGTGTGCTCTTCTTATAAACATGAAATTTTTTAATTCTAATCCAATTCTGAAGCACAGACAGCAGTAAATTTAAATCCTTGGTTCATTTGTTCAGACCTAGTTATTGAGGCATAAACAGTGTGCTGTACAACGTCATGAAATGACCTAGGAATTCCTATAATACACAGGTACAGTAAACTTGGAAAAATAGAGTACCTAAGTTAAAACAGAATCAGCACTACCTGATTCCTCGCCCTGGTCTTACAAAGCTTTGGCATATAACACAGAATTTTCCCCCTTTGCAATAGATGGGGTTTCCTATGTTACTACCTTAGTGGAACATGCAAAGCATGAAAATTAACATTAAAATCCCACTAGCTTTCATGTTCATTCTTCCCCTGCCCCATTCAAAAAAGGCTCTCTCCCAAATGTGCATTAATCTTAAGCTATCACAAGTAAAATTTGTTGCTGCATTTGATCTGGGTTTTTTTTAAGAATGTTAAAACATTACAAAAACGCATGCAAAATGATAGGTTAAATGATCCCTCCTGAGTCACTGTGGTTCATCATCTCATATTTAATTACATTTCAAAATAAACCAAGCATGCAGTTGAACTGACAAAGCGTAATGGCTGCTTGGATGATGCTGTAGATGTGCATGTAAAGACCTAAAGAAACACATGGATTACTGACCTGTCAGGCCATGATGGTAATCCAAAAACTGTTGTGGTTTCTACTGTAAATTACTCTCATTTCATGAACCCCTGACAAAAAGGATGGCAATAAGATACAGCTTTATAATAGAAATGCTGACACAACCTTATCTATAGCTGTGCAAATGGTACTGCTATAATTAAACTTTACAACTTGAGCACCACTAGATAAGATGCTAGTTTTTAATCATATTAATCAGAGCTTGGATGTTTCAATTGCCATATATTATGATGCAGCATACACTATATATTCCCAGCCACTAAAGATCACAGATATTATGAAACAAAGAAATATCTAAACATTTATCCATATATGCAAATATACTGAATGAGAACCTCAGTCAGTTATCCATTTTTCTCTTTGTTTCCAAATACATGGGTTAGACACAATAGCCACAGAAAGTACTCTGAATACATTACAAGACTATCACTGAACAGCAAAAAAGCTTCATTAAGATCTGCCCCATATGTTTCAAATTTTTCTATCAGCAGTAAAACAAGTCTACTGTCTTCAGTGATAACAAGAGTCAGAAGCCTGCTCTTTCTGAGAGTGTCACTAAGATTATTCTTCATGCACTGCTGTTTTCTTTAAAAGCCGGCTTCCCAGTGCTAGCGAGGAGTGGGTGGCAAAACGCTCACTGCTTTTCAGTGGTCTGAGATTTGGAGCCTGGGAATGTTTTATGTAAATACTTCCCTTCACATTCTCTCTTCATTTGTCCGAGTGATTTACAGTTTTACTTCAGCAAGGAAAGTTTCCTCTCAAAGAAGCTATATTTGGTGCAAACTGAACAGATATTGCATTGGAGCTGAAACCCTCTACTTTTAACAAGTGGGTACAGCTAACTACAACAATGAAATTAACCTATAAATAAAACTTGGTTGCTTAGCGCTCCCTATTACCATGATTTTGCAGATCCTTGTCTGCTGCATGCCAGTTTACACTTACCATGTGATATATCCCCACCTGCCAATGCACCAGTTTTATAACACTTTCTGTAGACAATTGTGCTTTCCTTTAAGATGGGTGATACAGCTATATAATCTGTGGGTCACAAGGAGTCCTGTAAGGAATTAAATGGAAATAACACGCCTGCAATCATATGTGGCAGAAGAGAGTCTGCCATGGACATTTCTCAAAATTGTAAGAGCTGTAGCAATGCACAGAAGTTGCATAGGAGTTGCCACAGTGTTATTCTGACCCCTGAAGGATCTAAACAGTCACATCCTTTTTTTCCAGTTTACTCAGCATATGAATGTCAAACTCGAAATCTACATCAGCAGGATTTCAAAGTGCTTGCCCAGACTTATCTTCAAGAAATATGAAAATAGTCATGAAGTAATGGTGAACTAACTTTAAAATACTTAAGTTTTCGGGAAATCAGAGGAAAAAATCATTTTTCAGACTGGTTCTGTAGTAAAATTACTTTGAGTTTGACAGTGCATTAAATCTAGTAGCTTTGTGAAGATCATGTTTATCAAGATGTGTAAACCCCACTCTGCCCTCACCTCTCCTTAACTGAGAGTGTTTTAGTGAAATTTTGCTAGAATGAATTCAGAGCGAAGTGGGGAAGGGCACAGGCCAGTGATGATAAGATCACTCATTTCAGCTGAGTTAAGATTTCATCAGGCTTACATTTTTCAGAAAATGCATCCATTAGAGGTATGGGGCCTTAGCAGTGCCTTTGCAAGCTTATCTGTCCTCAAGGAGTATTCTTCAACAACCTTCCCCACCTTGAACAGATAGAAATAGTGATTTATGGTTCTAAAATGGATATTAAAGTAAAGGATGTCCTGATACTACTATCTGTGTGGACAATTTGGTACAAAAGCCCATCTGAGTGAAACCGATGCGACTCCTGTCAGACCTCTGCTCCTCACCTACTCCAGAGATGCCTGAAATGTGTTAATGGACCACTTTTTAGGTTCCCTGTAAATGTAACAGGTAGATTAGGCTGTCACATCTGACAATACTTTTTTGCTGAAGTCAGTCATGCTGTACTCTAAAAGACTGAAGCAGCATCCTGCTAAAGCTGCAAGGCAGTCATTGCACACACCCAGCGAGGCAACGCTATCTGTGCTAAGCACCACTCATACTGAGGGCGAAACAGCACCCTCTCTGCCTCGAGCACTGGAAGAGGGGGCAGCAGAACGATGTGTCTGGAGGTAGACGACGGCGAGAGGGGGAGGAAGATCAATTTTAATCTCGGTTTTGTGCCTCCTCCGCTCAGCTGTTGCCATGCACTGAAGCCCCAGGTTGCTGTGTGACCTTGCCGAGGAGCACACAGCCGGATCTGCTCAATGGGACCATTGTGCAGCCTTGCAGGGGCTTTTCTGGAGCCCTCTCGGCGGGTGTGGCTGAATTAACAGCTAGGCAGCCTCCTCCTACGTGGCCTCCCTGTCCCAGGGAAACTCCACCACGAGCACACTGATGCAAAAGGCAGCCTGCAAGAGGCAAACCCCTTGAGCTGAGCAACGATCTCTCCTCCTCTGCCCTGGTCTACACCCTCCGCTGCCGGGAGCGCAACAAAGTTAACCTAAGTGATCAATACACTATATGAAGCGTATTATTCCACTATCGGCGACTGATGCCACTGATGTAATCAAGTTACATAATCGCTGTCTTTGCACAAATACATCCATCTTCCTACAGACAGATCTGCATATCTTCTTCCATCCATTATGCATGAACCCACCAGACATACATCAGGGTGTACATTTTTGCACACACTATATAACTTTAGCATTGCAGTGCATTGCACTGCACAATGTCATCACCACTACCAATTCCTTCAATCTTCCCCCATTCCCTCTATCACAACTGATTTTGCAGAGAAATATTACCGATGTGCATTGCTCGGATTCCTGTAAATCTTTAAAGGCTGAAGTGCTTCCCTTGTTCCCTTCTGTTCTTGAGACGACAATCTTTTCTCCCTTTTTTCTCCGTCTCGCTTCACACCACGACTAACAGAGGAATTAATTCACACACAGTCCCTCAGCCAGCTGCCTATATGTATGAAATACTGAAGATAGCATCTCTGTTTGCAAATCTTCAACTCCTATATACACGTGGTCTGAGGTTTCAGTAGGTAAGTTATTGAGTGAAAAAAATATTTTGTAAAGAGCAGGCGGATGAGAGATTTTCGGGCTAGTGGCATTTATGGTATTTCTCTAGTATCAGGGTGAGATTTTTTTTCCTTACTGTACCGCAGTTTATAATTTCCTCGCAGGATTTACAGGACCAGTTGTAATCCCAAATTACCAGTGGCATATAACCCCCTTAGCATCAGAGCACTGTACCATGCTTAATAAGGATCACCACCTTAAAGTTTAACAACTTGAAAGCCAGGGTATCTCTACCTCCATTGCAGCTATGAAATGCAGCAGAATGCTGCACTGAGTTGGAAACATTTGTTTTAAGCAGTGGATGGGATCCAATCTCACATGAAACTGATTTGATCACGGAGAGCTGCTTTACTACCACGTACATTTCTCAGTTAAAAATATTACAACTGAGGGGGGAGAAAGAGGGGAAAATGAAAGACTCCTCGCTTTTACAGTACTCTCCCCAGTCCAGAGAGTGCAAGAATAAAGAGGGGAAGAGAAGAAGATTTCTTATTTTATTTATTTATGGCAAAAAGCACTCACCAGAAGACCTGCTGCAGTTATTCGACTCAACTGCCAATAAGGGCTCGGAGCCCCTCGCCCCAGGCTAATGCAGCAATCCCGAAAGTGCCCATTCCAATCCCACGCCACCAAGTTTAGCAATAGCCGGGCTTTTGCCTGGATAAAATGACCTTACCCACTGGAGTCTCCCGGAATATCCCTCCGGTGCGATCAGTCAGTGAGGCGAGTGCCGGTCACCACACTGCGCACTCGGCCGGAGAAGCCCCGCGTTTACTCCTGGGGCTGAGCTGGCCGCGAGTGCCGCGGCGCCCATCCATCCACCGCTGCCAGCTCCGCCGCGGGCGCAGGTAATTCCATACAGACTTCGGCGTCGTATGTGGTCCCCCCCCCAACCCCCCCCTCTACTCCCCGCGAGTCGCCCCTTCCTTCCTAGTTCAGAAAGTGCCCGCGTCGCCGGCGGGAGGTACCATCCAGGTGCGGCGGGGGGGGCACGCGGGACCCGGGGTCGGGGGGCGGGGGGGGCGGCCTGGGCTCGGTCCCCAGCGCGCCGCCGCTGCCGAGGGCCGCGCACGAGTATCCGGCGAGCGGCGGTCCGGCGGGTTCTCCTGGCGCTGGGCGGCGTTGGGGAAAGCGCTGCGGATGGGGAACGGGAGCTGGGGGGGAGGGAGGGTGCTTTCCGTGTCCTAGCACCCTCGCCGCCCGGCCCTATAAAAAAATAAAAATTAAAAAAAAAAGGGGGGGAGGAGAG
>WAAB01022952.1:95928-148590 GCA_013389865.1 Piaya cayana
CCCCAGGCTAATGCAGCAATCCCGAAAGTGCCCATTCCAATCCCACGCCACCAAGTTTAGCAATAGCCGGGCTTTTGCCTGGATAAAATGACCTTACCCACTGGAGTCTCCCGGAATATCCCTCCGGTGCGATCAGTCAGTGAGGCGAGTGCCGGTCACCACACTGCGCACTCGGCCGGAGAAGCCCCGCGTTTACTCCTGGGGCTGAGCTGGCCGCGAGTGCCGCGGCGCCCATCCATCCACCGCTGCCAGCTCCGCCGCGGGCGCAGGTAATTCCATACAGACTTCGGCGTCGTATGTGGTCCCCCCCCCAACCCCCCCCTCTACTCCCCGCGAGTCGCCCCTTCCTTCCTAGTTCAGAAAGTGCCCGCGTCGCCGGCGGGAGGTACCATCCAGGTGCGGCGGGGGGGGCACGCGGGACCCGGGGTCGGGGGGCGGGGGGGGCGGCCTGGGCTCGGTCCCCAGCGCGCCGCCGCTGCCGAGGGCCGCGCACGAGTATCCGGCGAGCGGCGGTCCGGCGGGTTCTCCTGGCGCTGGGCGGCGTTGGGGAAAGCGCTGCGGATGGGGAACGGGAGCTGGGGGGGAGGGAGGGTGCTTTCCGTGTCCTAGCACCCTCGCCGCCCGGCCCTATAAAAAAATAAAAATTAAAAAAAAAAGGGGGGGAGGAGAGNCGAGCGGCGGTCCAGCGGGTTCTCCTGGCGCTGGGCGGCGTTGGGGAAAGCGCTGCGGATGGGGAACGGGAGCTGGGGGGGAGGGAGGGTGCTTTCCGTGTCCTAGCACCCTCGCCGCCCGGCCCTATAAAAAAAAAAATTTAAAAAAAGGGGGGGGAGAGGGATTGAGGGGAAGGAAAAAAAAAATCTCCAAAGGGAAAAGAAGAAAGGAAAAAATTCCGCTGTCCGCTTGCCCCGAACGATACTGATCCCCGCTGAAAATGACAAGTGATCAGCAAAGAAGAGGAGGTCTTGATTGATAACCACAATCCACCCAAAATATCCTAAGGAGCAGAGGAAGAGAGAGAGAGAGGGAGAAGAGGCGAGAGAAACTGCAGCGCATAAACGATTCCTGTGTTCTCGGAGCTGGGCTGAGCGCGCCCTCCGCCGGGCCGGCAGCCGCTGGGAAGCGGCGCTGCTGCCCCCCCATGGGCGCCCGAGCCTGGAGGGGGGTTTGCGGGGAGAGCGGGGAGCGAGGAGGCGAGAGGAGCTTGGAGAAACTCCCGGGGAACGAGCTTCCCGCCCTCCGCCCCGGGACGGGGCTGGGAGCGGGGCAGGAGGCTGAACGCCGGGCGCGCAAGATGCGCGGAGGACGGGCTGCTTCTCTTTTCCCGCTGTGGTTTATTCCCTTCCCTTCCTCCCCCCCCAACCCCCCAGACACCCACCCTTCCCCTCCGGTTTCCGAAGCGAAGTGTTGTTTTAGGAGAGATGATACATTATCTATTCTTGGATTTTTATAAGGCAAACTGTGGGCCTCGCTGTTGCCATGGGATCTTCTTTGTGCGAACTCTCTGAACTGTGTGGGAACAGTTTTATTTCCTTCCCTTCAGATTTTTTTTTCTTTCTTTTTATTTTTTTTTCCCCCCTCCTTCTCTTCTGTAACTCTTCTGAAGATATGTATCAGAATGTAACTGCATTATTGCCAATTAAGATTAACAGCAGCTGCAAGGTGCATCTAATTAGGAATGATAATTACTTCATGAAATAAATAGTCATTTGCAGATGTTTGTAACACTAAACAAATGTTCTCTAAAGTGTAACTCTGTAAAATTCTGATGCTTCCCCCCAATAATTCCGCCATATTCCTACACAAAGCACAGGGGAGTAGACAGCCCCTCTTAGAATCATAGAATAACCAGGTTGGAAGAGACCCACAGGTTCGAGTCCAACCATTCCTATCAATCACTAGTGCTGCAGACACGCGCCTATGAGAAGAGATACCTAAAGTTGCCTCTAGACAGTTGGGTCAGAGGCATTTCAACCTATTACAACCCATTGCGTGGAGTGGGAGGGTGGTGGAGATGGAAATATCTGAGCAATGTGAGAGAAACAAGTACAATTACCTATCTGTTTATGTCTATGTAAATGTTGCTTTCTAAAACAGGGACAAAGACACTAGGCAACACTCGCTTACCACTTAATCCATGCTGGCTTCCTTGAAGGGCCATAGAGAAGAATCTAAACTGCTACAGTTGCTAAACCCCCAACACATTACAAGAGAAGAGGAGAAAGAAAGAAAAGAAAAAAGCAGCACGTGGGAAAGTGTGATTTTATTATGGAAAATCATAAAGGATTATCGATAGGCAGCTAATGTGTTGTGCAGAGTCAGTGGGTTGTGGGAGAGGTGGGAGCTGTTGCAGAATTCATGGAGCTCACTCTACCCCACCTCTCCTTACGATAACAGAATGGCATTCTTCATGTTTGATTAAAAAAAAATAACAGAAGAAACTAGAAATTAATGCAACAGCCAGTAGTTTAAGTTGAATTTTAAACCACAGAAATTAATGTGACTAGTTAGACCAGGCATTCAGATACTACTATGATGAGTGATCCATATATGCATGGGTCAGCAAAAGAGACATGAAAAAAATTATGGAATTCTCTTTATGGGTTAGTACAGGGCATTTAAGTGGGCTAAATGATTCATACTACCTATTTGTGAGAGCTAGTTTGGGTGCCTGGTTTAAAAACCCATGCATCCTAGCTGGTTGAGAGAGAGGGAGAAAGGGAGGGGCTCCCAGCTTTGATTCTCAGTGTTATCCTTTGGGAGATCTGTTTTCTTAACGTTGAGGTGTGATGCCAGACTGCCAGCACAGGCACCTCTGCTGTGTGATATCAAGAGTCTTGTTCATGCACAACAACTGCGTAAGGACGCTCATGCTCTACAAGAGTCAGAGAGTAGGAATGAGGGACTTGGGGTTAAACCATCGTCCAGGCACTTGGCACATTTGCCTTCCGTTCCTGATGTTTTAGATGTTTTACGGATTTCTCTTCCATTGATGGACAAGCAATTTCATCTCTCTGTGCTTTTGTTCTTTCTCTGTACAATATGAGCTAGCACTGTTCTTATTCACAAGGGTGCAGTGAAGATAAACAGGCATTAATGTTTGTGAGTTGTTCATATATGGTGGTCATGGGAGCTATGTAAGTTCCCAGAGAGGCTGATTAAGGATCTTGCAGGAGAAAGGGAAAACAAAAAAGTGTGAAAGCCAAAAGATGTGAACAAAATACAATGTAATTGCTAAAATGGCTGAAAACAGACTAATAACACAGAAAAACTGTAGGCCATTCACACATACAGAATACAAACCACCGGCATTCTTGGCTTGAAGTCATTCCTGGGTTAAGGAAACTAGATTCACTTCATTTCTCAGTTACCAAATTGCTGTGAATTGCAATGCAGTTGTATGGATGCAAATTAAAGAGATTTTAAATGTTATTTTCTGCAGCCACATGCAAAATCTCTGACTTTGTCCTCCCATTATTAAGTATGACATGTATAATATAGAAAGGAATCTCCTTTGTACTCATCATGACTTGAGTGTTTTGCAGGTATACACTGAAGGTAGAAGCCAACCATATCTGTTTTCTAAACACCATTTTCATGTCATGGCATTCAGTGTATACTGAATGAATTAATATGAATGAGTAGTGTACCTTGTACCTGCACAGTGTATCGTCTTGAGGCACTTAGTCCCTTGAAGTAAGGAAGCAGCACAAACCACATCCTCATCTGTGTACTTCAGTAAGTGACTTTAAAAGGATTATCCCATTTAATGTTTATTATGGAAGGTGAAACAGTGCGGTCAAAGTAAACTCCTTTTTCTGAAAGTAGTACATATTTAAAATGAAAGAGCTGACAGAATATGTGGCTCTGAAAGATGCTAATATCATGCAGAATGTTTTTGGTAAGTTCAATATGCTCGAAAGGATAGTACCCAAGAGCTAATACTATCCCTTGGTTGCATGGTGTGGACTTCAGGTATTCAATAATATTCCCATTTGTGTATTTATTTCTTGCTTTTTAACAAGCACAGTGGAACAAATAGGCTAACACCAGCACTTGCATAGTCTCTTGCTTAGTGTGCATACGTACTAGAACTATGAGTTTATGTAAATCTAACAGTATGGGAAACAAGCATAGTGGTTTGTAGATTAAAAAAAAAAGTTACATCAAAATTTCTGAAATATATATTTATCCCCAAGTTAAAACACCACATAGAAGCCCTACTTATGTAAAAAACTACATCTGAGCTGTGAAAGCTGTCATCTCAATCTAATTACTAAATTTTCATTAAAGCAAAAAGGTCATCATTTTATCTATCTTTTTTTTTTCTTTTCCCTTTTTCAAAACACAATTACATTGATCCTGTTAAAATACCAGCTTCCTGTTTTGTCCCCTTTTGGCATAACTAAGTAGTCTGGAATGCTTCAGAGAGAAGAAGATGGAACCTGAAAACTACTGTCTATTTAACTTCTCTGATTCTCCTTGAAGTATTGTGTATTTTTTATGGTTTGAATTCATGTATATATTACATTTTATTTATATTGTGTGCTTTATATGATATATTATCTATTTTTTAGTAAGTCCGGGCAAGATTGTTCAAGAGAGCTGATATTTTGAAAAGCATAATCTGTAATTACACGTCATGAGAAAATTTCAAAACTGATTTCCTTTATATTCCTTTATAGAGGAGCCTAACTCTAAAGAGTACATGCCTAGTCAGAGGATAATATTCATTTCATAACATTTAATCACAACAATTCTTGTTTATAGACTTAAGAGCAATATGATTTTCTCTGCCTGAACTACATGTACCTTCCTGGGAGTATAAGCATGTTGTACTCACTGCTGAGCTGTCTTGTCCCAGATGCTCCAGTTTTACCATGCTTTTCTTGTTGGTACCATTTTTGCGTGACTAATCCAGCCGTTTTGTGCAGAGCATGTCAGACAGCTCAGGCTATTTGATAACACAGCTCTACCAGGGCCTTGCTCTCTCTATATGCAGCTGAGACAAGCATTCCCATGATGGGTAGGCATCAGTTGCAGGTGGCCTGAACCAAGCACTATGACACCTATAGATGAAAAGTGATATTACAGGAAACCTAAATGTCTTGTTACTACTTGAGTGGGAGGATACTTTCATTCAGAAAGACATTTCTTCAAAACATGCATTTCATGGATTCTTAATCTTTAAAGAAGATGGAATTTAGATATATAAAAGGAATAGTTTGGTTGTCCTGCAACTTATTGCTTTAACCTAATTTAGCAAGGATAATGTCAAGATAATTAAATGCTCATGTCTTGCGCATTTTTAATTTTGTAGAATAAATAGTTACTTGCTGTTTCTTTATTCTCTCATTAGGCTATCTCAAATGAAGATAATATCCACCCATAAGCTACTTAGACTTCATCTATTTGATTACATACAAAACATCACAAGATGAGAAAAATAAAAAGATGAGGTGCATTCATGCATTAAAAAAGATGTGTGTGTTTCATTTCAGAGTAGCTTTTTTTTGCCCCTCAAAGACCTAGCAGAAGGCAGTAATAAGGGATTATTTTCCTTTGAAGATCTGTTTACTTTTAGAATATTCAGCAATATAAATCTCATCCGGTTCCTATAAAGTCAATAGAAATGCTCCTGCTACTTCAACAGCAGTTAGAACAGCAGGTCTTGCACTTCTGTTATCCATTCAGAGATCATAAACTGGAGATTTTAAATATGAACATTATTTAGAAAAAAAGTTGCATAAGAACAATTGACTGGAGTTAGGAGGGTAATCCACCTCAGCCAGTGATGTATGCCCAGCAGCAGCTAGGACTGAATGCCAGTGGGTGAGAAAGGCAGGGCTGAGAAAAAAAAAAAAGGAGATACTCACATAATATACCTCCTGATTTGTGGCAACCATCAGTTCATGGATTTTCACTTCTTTCCCATGGGAAAATGCCAGTGACAAATATGAAAAATGTTAGAAATTAAATAAAAATAGAAAAAGCAAAAAAGCAAGCAAACCCTTTTTGAATCATTCAGCTACTTTGTGAAAAACTGGTTTTTAGTCTTTTTATTTTCATTCTGAAAATTTCCAGAAGGTGGAAAGTGTGCCAGGAGAGCAGATCCCATGGGGTGCAGCTCATCTCCTACTGTGCCAGTCCCCTGCCTGGAACATGGCCCAACACCTCCTCCACGACCTGCTCTGGCCCACTGGCTCCCTTTGTTACTGAAAAAGAGGAGAAAACGGATTTTCTTCATGGCTTCCTGCCACCTGTGGGCAGTGCAGGGCGGGCAGCAGTGGGGCAGCAGCACAGGAACCTCCTCCTGCACCTTCATCCCACCAAGCCTGGAGGCAGCTGGCAGAGGGAGGATGACAGGGGCCTCCCAGCTGTGTGGTGAACACCAGGCAAAGGCAAGTGCTAGAGCCAGGACAGGTGGATCTGTGGACCTGCTGGCGCCCTCGGGACCTGACAGCATAGATGCCTGGGTTTTCATTGTGTGCATTATGCACAACTGAAAAATAATTGATATGGAGTCCTGGATGTCTACCAAAACCTGTCTGTTGCCACTCTGAGATGCAATATTGGAACAGTTTATGCGGATCAGGTTCAGATGTCCGTCGTGTGGTTAATGGTTAATGGTTAATATGCAGTTCCTTCTGTCACTGCAGCATTTTCTGGTAGAGCACTCACTCAGCACTGAAACGACTTCTAAAACCTTGGGGCAGATAGACCAACCAAAACATGAAGTCATGTAAGTCAGTGTAGTGGTGGGACTGTCACAAGCAGGGCAATAAGGTGTTCACTCAGGTGCGTGCAGCTCCCTATGAGCAAAATCCCAAAGAAATACAGTTACTTCCATCCTTGAAGTACATTAAGTACTAAGCTTTCATATATCTAAGAGTTTGATTGACAAAATACATAGTCAATCCAGAAACTGCTTCTGTAGATACAAACCACTTTGACAGGAACAGAGTGAAGTTTAACTGGTTTAACATTCCTGAGTAAAAATATCCTTTGGTAAAGTTATGAAGCTGAACAAAAGATCACTAAAATCAAAGCTGTGTGAATTACCTACCTCACAGAGTTCATTAATCAATTAAAATAAAACTATACGTGTCAAAATTAATTAACCTATGGAATGTTTTTTATGCAGCGTTGCTGATTTTCTATCTCCCTTATGCACATGCACATGTGTGCATACAGAGGCACTTGATTTTGTGCCTACCAATGCACCTGATTTAGCAACTGCAAAGATTTATCTCAGTTATTAATATAAATTAGGTTTTATCCACAATCAATATCTTTTGTAGCTTCGTTTTGCCATTTGGATGCAATGGGAAAATCTAGACTTGTACGTTCAGGTATTAACTGTGCACATGGGAATAACTTATTTAAGGGCAAGAAAGGGACAACACACACAATGGAAAAAGGCTGAGGAAAATCAAGGTCCTAATTAGATGTATGACAGATCTTTATTAAAGTACCTGCATGGAAGAATGTACTAATAGAGCTCTGCTATGGACCATGAAGGGGCAGGAGAACAGGCCTTATGAGGAACGGCAGAGAGAGCTGGCGTTGTTTAACCTGGAGAAGAGGAGGCTGACGGGAGACCTCATTGGTCTCTACAGCTATCTGAAAGGAGGTTGTAGAGAGGATGGAGCTGGCCTCTTCTCCCAAGTGACAGGGGACAGGACAAGAGGAAATGGCCTCAAGCTCCACCTGGGGAGGTTTAGGTTGGATGTTAGGAAAAACTTTTTCACAGAAAGGGTCATTGGGCACTGGCAGAGGCTGCCCAGTGAGGTGGTTGAGTCACTTTCCCTGGAAGTGTTTAAGGCACAGGTGGACAAGGTGCTAAGGGGCACAGTTTAGTGTTTGATAGGAATGGTTGGACTCGATGATCTGGTGGGTCTCTTCCAACCTGGTTATTCTATGATTCTGCGTATCTAAGATGGTGACAATGAATGGAAGATAAGAAAGATTATGAGGGCAAAACCAAAACCATAGTGATACAAAACCTCAGTTACTGTATGTGGACTAAGTAAGTGTTATAGTAGAACATGATGTGTTGATTATAGTTCAGGATATAATAAGTAGCTGCTCTTTGGAACAACTAAGCAGAAAACTCACAAAACGAGAAGCAGCACAGCACCTAGTCAAAGCACCTATTTAAATACCACTGTAAAATGATTGCTGTGAAATATTCAAATTCCAGGAACAAATCTCCCCAGATCCCTCCAAAAAGATACCATAAGAACCTCACCTTCTACTGAGGTGTGTCATTACTGTAAACAGAAGAAATACATAAAAACAGGGAAGCTAATTAGAATGAAGCTAAAAACAAACAAACAAAAAAAAACCAACCAGAGAGGTAGAAATTTTACCTGGTACAAAAGAAATTGTTCAAAATCTTCATGTTACATGCTCAGTGAACGAACTCATCAAATAATTTTAAAAAGGGTTAATTTTATCCAGCAAAATAGTACAGGGTCTGCTAGAAATGAAAAAAATATTTTAAATACAAAATTCACAAGCCAGTAATTGAAAATTGTGTGTAGTAAATTAAATATAAAATTATAGTAGCTCAGCACAGAGAAAAATATTGAGAATCAACCCACTAATGGCATGCAGCATAAATATATTTTCAAACTCATTAAGGGATTAAACTCGTCATCATCTATAACAGCAGATGATTGAATAAGATGGGAATTAGTAGAAGAAATCAATGAAGAGAGCAATAACAAGTTGAAAAGTACTAAATTTATAGAAAATATTTTTATTGTTCCAGATTGTATGAAGTAAAAAACCCTAAGGATGTTAATTATTGCTGACATAATTTGAACTCATTTTGATTCCATAAGAAAGTGCTAATTGGAGAGGGCCTTGAGCAGCCTGATCTAGTGAGTCATGTCCCTGCCCATGGCAGGGGGGTAGGAACTAGATGGTCTTTAAGGTCCCTTGCAATCCAAAATATTCTATGGTTCTATGATTCTAAAAAGGAAACTATCAGTATGACTATCAAGGTTTCTTAAAAATGCCACCTAAATATTTAGCACTCTTCAACAAACTAAGGAAACATCAAGAATAATTGGAACAAGAACAGAAAACAAAACTGCAAAGAAACTTTATGTGCCTAGATTAATCCATAATGCACTTCAATCTTGAATAAATGTGTGTTTAAGTTACCTTTTCTCTAAAAAGTCAGAATTACTAAATAGTATTAAGCAAAGTAATTAACAAGAGAATTGGCAAATACAGTAGAGAGTGATGGAAGAATACTGAACAGAGTAGGTCTGCTTGGATTGCAAAAGACAATACTGAGGGAAATATGATGGATAACTGTAAAGATTTAAGTAATGTAAAGACCAGTGATTTCATTATACAAGAATCAGGAGGCAGTCAGTGAAATAATGATATGACATGATCAGAACAGATGCATAGCAAATAAGTTAATTGTATAATTCATTCATTGCCTCAGGATGCTTTGAAGGCCAAAGTATAAATTATTTCTGAAAGACTTAATATATTGTTGTTGGAGAGGGTCCTCTTTTGTGTTAAACAATAATGTGACAACTTCCCAGTTCGAAAATGCCTGAACTACCTAAGGTCAAGGTGAAAGGACATACCAGAGAAAGACCTCGGTCTGCTTCACTTTTTTCTTTCACCCTTTGCCTAGGCATCTTCTACTAGTCATGAAAGACAAGACAACAGGCTAGCTAGGTGTTTGTGCTAACTTCCTGTGGACATTTTCTTTTTTTTTTTTTTTTACTTTAAGGACTGTGAAGGCTTTGCATTATTTCTTCAAGTCTGTAGAGAAACATGAGGGCCTTGGTGGGAGAGTATAGTATACTACTGAAATGCTGTGTGACTACAGGGCAACTTGACATCATAAATAAAGCTTTACACAGGTTAATAAGGCTGGCAACTTTTCCTGATGTGAATCTGTAAACATTTTTTTCAAACTTTTGTTATACATTTTCTGAAATTCAGGTTTCCCAGGTCTTTCCAGATTTCTTTCTTCTGTCTTTATTTCTTGCAGAAAGCAAGCTGCAGACAATGAAAAATGGGGGTTCAGCAATGACTAAGATTTACAAGAAGCACTCCTGTATAACTTTGTTCCATGGACCTGGAAGAGACATAACTTCTATTTCAAAGTGTAGTTTTGCCTTGCTTTATCATAAGAATGACGGTTTTCTTCAAAGGCCAGCATTCTTTTTCTTAGATGGGGCAACAAGCTGTTCATTACAAAACCAATATTGATGGTGTCCTGAAAGAAGAGAGATGACTGTCAATGCAAAGGAGAACTGGATATAGATGATTCAGACCAAGAAAGAAGAATAAAGGCAAAGGAGAGTGACAGGGTCTAAAATGAAGGCAATATGATCCGAATGTTGATGAAGAAACAGTGCCAAGGTGAAGGATCTCTGTTGTGCTCTCGCCCTCTCATTTCCAGTGTGTAAAATCTGTCCTGTTGACACACACATGTGCTCTTTTTATATCACGAAACTGGAGCAAATGGGATTCACAATCAATGGTGGTGGCACAGCCCCTGTGGTGGATACTCGCTGAGGGGATGGGCAAAGCAGGTGCTTTCTATTCTCCCCTGCTTTTTGAGAACCTTCATTCCATGGAACTGGACTCTGTCAGATTTGAGAATTCTTCTCAGAGTAATTCAGGCTGATTACAAATAAGGGAGGTCTACGAGGATACGTGCTGACAATTCACATCCACTATTTAGGGATACATAACAGAGTAGTTAAATACATTTGGTTATCTTACTTACATATAATTTAAATATATTCATAATGTAATACATATCCTGTTGGATGTCAGCACTCAGAGGAAATCCTGTTTTGTAAAAAAAAAAACCAGACAAGCAGACATCAACCTTGAAAATAAAAGGTTTACAAACTTTAAAAACATATAAACCACCCTTATACTAGATACAATGAAAACTGATGAAGTCTCACTTCAGTACCTGCTGCAGCATTGGAGAAAATATCACCTTCCAACCATTGAACCATTGGCTTTGATGGCAGTTTCTTTCAAAGAATCAGTGTCTTCCTGATGCACATGGCTGTTTCTCACAACAGTGTGTATTTTCCCAGTAAATACGTTTTTCACTGTATAGGTCCTGTCCTAATATAGTGATATATCAGTATGTGTATAATGTGTACATAAATGCATTGTCATATTGTGAGGTATGAAATATACAGGTTACAAAATTGTACAGTGAAACAATAAAATAATTTTCTAAAGATTACATGTTACCTGAGGTAGTACCATCTTATTTGTCTTACTGTATAATGGCTTTTTGCTGTACATCTGAGGCTTTTTTGATTTTCCCCCTCTGTAGCACAGCTGCAGGGAACTGTGGTTTTACTGCAAACAGTTATGAAAAACAGGGAAACCAAGGTGCTATTTCAAATCCTGCCCTCTTTCATGATAGGCATGTTCAATTTACCTGACTAAGAAATAAAGAGTAAAAATTAAATTATACATTTATCTGCATGATATATAGGAGTCATGAAGTTTAGTTAGTTAATACTGGTGTAGCTTTTCATAAGAGTAAAATATATTTGATAATTGTTGCATATTTAACAGTAGGTAAAACAGCTTAGAATTTTTCAGAGGCACTTATGGTAGGCTTCCCTGAAATTCAGCAGGTCTTGGATGTAGTCAAGTTTGATATACTGAGATGCCTGAATCAAAGCAATTAAATTGGTTTTAATTAGCACATTTGTTACGCTGATTTATATCCAAGTGTAAACTGTTATTTCAGCATTAAAAACAATAAAAAGGTTGTTAAATTAAAATGCTTAAGAGTAGTTTCAGAAAATAAATATGACTACAGTGCATGCAAAATTGTTAGGACAACCCAAAAAAATTGTTGGCTTATGGGCAGTTTTCTGGAGCATCAGACTTCTGAGTACTGTGAAATGGCTGTAGTCTTGCTTCCTCCCTTGCCATGCTAGACCCTTGCAAAGCCAAGTTTGTTTCTGATAGTGACCATGTTGTAATGTGGATGTGTTGAAATGCTTTGAATCTGGGCCCCTCACTCTCTGAGGAATAAAATTGAAAATTAAATGTTCCACTGAGATGCATAAATTTGCTTTCGCAGAAACTATAATGGCCCAATTTCACCTCTATCTTCTTTCACACTTAAGATCAACGTGTAACAGTGCTATCAATGAAGGCATTTACCCATGTCAACTGTGTTGAGCAAAAGGTGTGAGTGTCAAAAAAACCCTGTTAATTTTAATTCAACAATATTGTTATAATTAGGAAATGCTAAACTTTGTTATTAAACTATTTGAAGACAGGGAAAATTCAGAAAAAAATCCTGCAAACTAAAATGAATTTCTTTGGATTAATGCCTATTCATATTTTCAGTTCTGAACAGAGTAACTATCAGGTGGAAAGACAAATTTGAATAGTAAAGTTAAAAGGCAGAATGTCATCAAATTGTTGTGTCTCCTAGATCAAAAGATAATAAGGATAATTAAAATTCCTGCCAGGCTGAGAAAATGTAATAGAAATAGCCCATTTACAAAAAAAAACGCCAAAACCCCTCATAAATCATAGGAAGAGAAAACATTTATGTTTTTTATAAATGCACCTTGTTTTAGGGTTTGGTACAAAAAAGCAGTTAACTAGCAGTGCATTTTCTCAGGACATAATGGTTTGGAATTCATGTGTAAAAGAACGCCTTGTATATTTGCAATAATTTTATTATCTCTAGTCAGTACTTTCATACTACACTACATATATTTTCATATTGTGTGGTAATGATCTATTCTTGCTGATAAAATGAGATGCAGTAGAAAAGGACTTAGGATTAATGATAAATTAAAGGCCCATATATTGAAGGTTGTTTTCAGATCATTTGTTTCTTCTCTCCTGTTTCATTTCCCTGCAGTTCTTCCTCATGCCTTCTCTCTCACATATTTATTTTATGTGGTCTGATATTATATCAAAAATAAAATCACTAAAACAATTGACCAAGATTTTACTGCCAGGTTGTTCTGAATCTATGACTTATGTTTGATGGTACCTCTATGAATTTTTAAAGCAGAATTACTTGTATTAAAACCACCAAATTAAATTAAATGATATTATTAAAAAAAACCCCAAAACCCAACCCCACTTCAAATCAAAATCTAGTTTAGTGCTGTATCAACAGTGATGGAAAGGGATTCAGAGGTGTTTCCACAAGGGCTTATAGTGTAGTGCAAATATATATGTACATGTATATTTATAGAAAAAAATTACAACACTGAATATTAAGAGAAAAAGTGAAGCACTCTAAATCTAGCAATTTTAAATTAAGACATAAGTATCATTAATGGCAATATTAAGCTTCTTCATCAGAGGATCAGAAATAAATAATTAATTTGATTTTAAAATATTTTTTCAGAACTAGCACTAAGAAAAATTTGCAATTTATTGTGACAAATTATTTAAAAAAGAATTGCCTCCACAGTTTGTGCTGCTAAAACGTGTAATTAGGGCAGAACTAATCTTCTATAACTTTAGGCACTAAGACTGCCATCACCATCCTGAGCTCATCATCCAGACTATCTCTGTAGGCAATGGAGACAAAGAGCTGGTTTAAAGTTATTCAGGTCATTCTAGTGTAGACATATTCAGTGAATGTCACCTTTGAAGCACCTATTTCACTCTCTCAATTATATAGGAAAACTGATGAAAGCTTGGAAATAAAAGGTATATGATGAATGCCTAAGTCTGTGTGAGCTTATTCTGTTGTTAGTATCTAAAAAGGATGTAAAATAATAAGTAGTGATTAATTTGTGACTTTAGGAAATAAGGAACTGTACCAAAAAAAGTGATTTTCCAGTAGTTCTTGGTACCTTATAGATTTTGAACAGTTTTTTTGACAGAACATTAAAGATACAGGCTCTTCTGAGTTAGAAATTGAAGCCAGCATATCCCTGAACCATTGCTTCCACACAGTCTAATCAAAACACAACTACTGCATTAGTTTTCCAGCTGCCACCTGTGCATGCACTAATAGCCCAGTCTCTGTTGGGGCATGGCCCTAAACCATCTTGATGCAAATGTGTTTAGGCAATGACCACTGATTCAGCTGCTTTTACTTCTTTATTCTGGCTGTCTCATATGCAGTGCATCTGATATGCCTCAGAGACAAACCCAAAGTAGTAGTAAGAAATATAAAACTAGTAAAATTTATGGAGATTACTAAAACAAACTCCTGTATTTCTGCCTTTCCACACAATATACTGTTCTATTTTATTCCAAAGGGCTGGTTAAAAAAAACTGCACACTTGCAGAAATATTTTTTTTTATGCCTACAACATAGAAAAAGATAAACATTTTTTTTTTCATTATTTTTTTTANATTATTTTTTATGATGCTTTATGATAGCATCCTTACACAGACATTCAACTTTTGCAAAACAGTGACGCAATTCTGATATTCTGAAATCTCTGAACACCCAAAGAGTGAATAGGGAATTGTGACTAATGACCTTCAGGTATAAAAATAAACCTAAAAGCACTTTTAAAAAAAAACAGAGATAGATCTCTCCTTATACCTTCTGATTACATCTGACATAATGCTCAATGTGTTATAGGATAATTCTGAGTATTTATTAAAAAAAATGAGAAGAAAGTAAAGATTATACTCTTTGTAGGGGTTTTCACAGTTGAAATGTGCTGTAAAATCTACTGTGTTCTGTCAGACTCATAACTGGAGAGTCATTCTTCTCTTATTTATGTCTCCTTCTCAGATCATAGACAAATAATCAACAGCCATTAATTTTCTTCAGACTTATGTCATTTTGGTTGGTATATTCTAATTACTTTTAATAAATTTTAATTTTTTTCTCTTTTTTAAGTGGCAACATGTTGAAGTCTTCAAGGGGACAAGGGAACAAAATTGGAAACATTCAACAATAAGGGGTATTTATCAAGTCACTTTTTGTTTTCCCTGTTTTCCAGCTGAACTTACATGTGCACTCCGAACATTTATCTAGCTTCAGAGATGATTACTGCTTGACGTTATGATACGATATTAAGAGTATGATGGTCTGATAGGAATCTGCACATGTAAACAAGGTGTAATACTGGAGATTATACTTCCATATGACATAGTACTTGCATCTGATGGCATCTGTGGCTGTTGTTTCATTACGAAGAAAATAACAATCTTTAAAGATGTTTTATTACTTTATTATTTGAGATTATTAATTTTGGCACTTGTCACTGTAATCTTTCCCTTGCAGCTATATTTACAGATATTGTCAAAGGTAATTATAATAGGAAAGGATCTCTCTTTTCAGGGGGATGTCACCTTTTCCCTTAAGAGCCAAGTTAAAAAATAGAGCCTCATTAGAAGTCTTTCCCTAGATTATCCTTCTCAACAAAAGGACAATACAACATAGCACAAATAAATTCTTAACTATGCTATATTCTGTCAGTAAACTTCCAATTTAACAGGTACTGAAAAAGAAAAATCGTCACTAAGATTGTAACTTTTTTGTTCTAAAACTGGTCACGAATTATTAAAATACCTTTGAATTTTAATCAATCTGCTTTTCTCTCACAACTACATTTCTTCATTTCTTTTTTTCTTGTGGTTAAAACTATTTGATCAATTGATTTTTTAATTTGCCTGTAAAAGCAGCAAGTTTAGACTAAGGTATGGGGATTCTTTTTTATTAAACAGAAGAAGGCAGATAAAAAAGATATCTTTTGAAAATTAGTGTATGCTTATCATCAGGAGCAGAGATCTAAAAAGAGAAATAGAATTTAAAGAAATTCCTAGTTCACATTTGAAATTTTTATGTCAGACTTCCCTCCTCACTTTTGGAACTCTGAACAAAGACTCACATTTCCTCTCTGTTTATTAAACATATTTTATTTTTCACCCAATTAATGGTGAAAAAAATGGTGGAAAGGACACTCTTCAGAAGAAATTTCACGTGTCATTGTGGAAGAAGCTGGTAGAACAGATGAAACATGACTATGAGATAGAGGTATTGTGAAAGCACAGATCATCTGCTGGCAATGTCTATCGAAGTATTGAAATCTATTATCTGGCTAAAAAGAAAGCTAAATGTGGAGAATAAACTAAGTACAAGGCCTTATTTCAGAAAATGGTTTGCAAGGTGTTGTTCCATATTATTCAAAGCTGAAGTGACATGGTAGCTGGAACAAAATGACAACAATTTCGCAGTTTGGCCTTATACATTAATTGCATTTAGAGCATAGAGGCTGATGTCAATCCCATTCTCAGGCTGCTAAGTTTGGTGATTTCTTTGATATTTAAATTCCCAGCACACCTTTGGAGTCCTGAGAGTGCTGATCTTTTCCATTCATATCCCAAAGGATACATAGTACAATTTGCACATATTCTAGCATGGTATATTCTATTTCTTCATAATCGCCGTGTGCAGTTCTGAAACTTCAAGTGCAGGCAGGCTGTGCAGCACTGTTGACACCACCACAATGAGTATAGAATCTGTTTCTAAGAGTATCCAATCTATTATTGTGCTGAACAGCTTTTCAGTCTCTTCTCCATATTGAAGGAGAATTTAGGACTTCAGTTTTGGAAACAGCACCCTCAACAGGCTTGTGAGAGTTTAGTAGCTATCTAGCTTTGGGCTAAATGAGCTCTGGAAATGGGAAGCCATTTCAGGCAATGGCAGAGAAAAGATTAAAATGTAAGGCTGCAGTCATGCATCAGTCCACCTGAGTGCATGAGTAGGAATCACATCTATTAGAAAAGAGAGGAGACAAACAGGGGCTGCTGGCCACTTGGAGGAAACCAAGGTTGAAGAGTGTCTGCTATGTGGTTGGTGTTCAGACTAGTATCCCTGGTCACTTCTCTCATCCTGGAGAAAAAGCAGCAGAAGACACTGCTTCTTCACTTACAATGAGAATTAAAGGCTCTGTCTGACCAAATCCAAAGGGATTCTTGCCAACTCTTGTCCCTGTTTCTTCTTTTACAGTTTCCTAAATGGCAGTCTGTGACAGAATGCATGTACAAGTTCTATGAAGACACTGACATGCAAATGCTGCCTATATAGGGCAAAGGGGACTATATAGAGACTGGTATGAATCTAAATTAGAATACAACTTAGGACTGGATTTTCTCATGGAGCCACAAAGGCTTGTGTAGTGTGTAATGCACTAAGAGGGGCCGTACTTTCAGTGTTTCAGAACTGCTCTTCAAAAATGTAATACTGATGCAAATGGAAAGGTCCAGACTAAGGCAACTACTACTGTCTTTGGGAATGTCATCCCTCCCATGATCAGCTCTATATAAAACTGAGCTGAAATTTGTTCAGACCACTTATGGTTCACTGCATTTACTTACAACTCCTTGGAGAATGGGAGAGGGTCTAAGAGACACCACTACACACAAGGGAAAAAAAAAAATTGATGTTAGCAGTGTAGAATCAAGCATCCCCCATGTCAGCTAAACACTGAGTAGGCACTCTGTTTACAAAAGAAAGACTCAGCCAAATCATTGTCACTCTTCAGTATGCACAGCGTAACTCAGGATGTTCTTGGCCCAGTTAAGCAGTCATGCCTGGCCTAGATCAGTGGGAAGGCTGAAATCAGAATGGGACTTCTTATTTTTATAACATTTTAAATAAGCAACAGTTTGAAAAGGGAGGTTGTAGCATTCATTAAAAGGCTGTATTTGAACTGCTGAGAAGCAAGGCTTTTTAATCCTTTTTCTCCTCATGATTCACTTGAAATTGTTAACTAAGAACATGCAACAAAGAGAAGATATAAAACATACTTCAAATTTTCTGTGAAGCAGCAGCGTTGCAAAAAAATTGCGCTCGATCCATCTCCAAATAATCCTCACTAGAGCAGTTTTATTATCAACCATCCCTGAGGACAAAGTAGCTGAAAGTAAGGCAGCTACAGAGTAGCTTTCTCTCCCTCAAGGTGTCTTTAGCAACTGATCATTCAAAAGAACTAGGCCTGTGTGACCAGGGGATCAAGACAAAATGCATGGCTTCATCTGGCTCCATGCTATGCATCTTCCTAGCCCCAGGATTTGTTCCACAGCCATTTAAATTAACATAGCTTTAAAATATGACATGATTATGTTCTATGGACTCATTAACGCATTCCTCTGGTGCAATGAGAGACAAGGAGTGCTTGAACACTCAACTACCTGAGGCATGTATTACTGTGACTGACACCCTCTGCAATGTCTCAGTGTCTACAATTCCTATTGAATACAACTTTACAATTTTCATGCATTTTTTCAAATGTACTGTGAAAGTATTTATCTTTTTGCTTCACCAAGTAATTCTCAGTTTTGTGATGGGGAAGAACAACTCTATGAAACTACTATTAGATTATAATATTTTCCTCATTCAGGTGCCTTCCTCTGCTGTCATAGTTTTCTAACTCCCATTAATATAGCAAAGCAAACTATGATAGTTCAGGATTTTCTTTTTTTCCCTTGATGCCTTTGCCTGACTGCTGTACTCAACAGACCTTCAAAGGCAGGCTGACATGCTTTCAAGCTTGTTTGTAGTTAGAAAGCTAAATGGAAAATTGATCACTGTTCCCCATTCAGCTTTTAAATACAAACAGTTCCATATTTGTGTCTGTATATACAAACAACTGTGAAAACAGCTATCCACCTCTGAATCTCTATTAAGCCTACAGTCAATGGATGACGCAAAAACCTGGAACCAAAAGATGCCAGCTGTAACCTGTACTTAGTTATGGATCATTAGGTGGCACTCTTCCCCCTGACTTAGCACGGATTCAAGAAGGGCAGAAAATGCAGTCAGCTGTCGGAGCAGCCATTGTTTTAAAAATACCAAGATACAAACCTGAGGTTATTAATATGTGTAATCATTAAAGGTGTTCAACCTTTCCAGAAAAAATAATGTTGTTGAGAAAAAACAATGTTGTTGATCACAGTATATTGACCGCATTCAATTAGGAAGTTTTTTATGCCTGGACATACCATTCTGTTCTCGACTCTCATGGATGCTACCATGGGTGATCATGTAGCAAAGAAATTAATACATAATATATGAAATGTGAAAATGCATGGCTGTAACTCAAAACCTATGTACCAATTGTTACATGTGCCTAATATGAGATTCATGTTCAATTTATTTTGTTATAAATAATCAAGTGTTCTCAGAAACAAAATAGCACTTCTTTCTAAAATCCAAAGACATCTAGAAAACAAAGGAAAGCTAAATGTATTTCAGAAAACAGTTTTACATATTGGTGCATGTTTTTTTTTCTCTACAAACATGTGTACAGACAGCCAATCAATTACTGTAAATCATAATTTTCCCCCAGTATAGGATATTTTTAAAGCCTAAGGAATGCACGAACCTATCTTCTCCTGGCCCTTAGGAGATAAAGTGAATTATCCCCATTTTGTAGAATGTTTACACATTTTGCCAGTGGTCAATCAGATAGTTTGCAGAAAGGCCAGGAGCTGAAGCATGCCTAGATGTTCAGGTCTCTCCTTTCCTTATCTGTTATTCCCTATGACAAGAAAGCCTGCAGTGTCCTTTGTGAGATGTTATCAAAGTAGAATTTGATATTGCTCTAGAATTTAAGTCTGTGTTTAGGCCTCTGGGTATCTTCTTAGGTGGGGTGTTTTTCAAGACTGAGGAGAGATTTCTTGCTCTCTTTTTCTGCAAATTCTGTCATTTACAACTGTGTTTTAAGTCGAAAATCTATCCATGGAAACTGGAAAGTGTTGATTGCTTTGCACTAAATCTTTTACTGCACCATTACCTGTGACTGCAAAAGGCAGGAGGCCTTGAGCCTTCTGGAAAATTCTAGCCCTTTGTTTCTGGGAAAAAAAGTTTTTCAACATGTTTGTCTTCTAAACTAGCTTCTTATCCTGCTCTACAACATGGTCTATTTTTATATAAGAGTGTATGACAGCATCATATCTTGGTATTCCTTTGCATTTACTTTGACCTTTTTAAACTTGTGGGGATGTAAATTCCTCTGGAGGGTTCATGGGTTGAGGATTGTCACCTGATGGAAAAAGGGAATCAGGAAAATGGAAAAAGGGAATCAGGAAAATGGAAAAAGGCCCTATGGTATGATTGAATAAAAAGTTGAAAGGCATCCTGAGTTGGTGATATTTTTGCACTTGGTTTCCCTCTTCCTACATTATTGCAGCAAAAAGTCTGTGATAAAATTACTGTCTCAGTCTGCATTTGCATTTTTTGATTCCACCATGAGTATTTTTTATTTTAAAATCACACGCATAGACTTCAGTCTGTGCATGAAGTCAAAAAGCTGTGGTATTTTTTGAAAGTTTGAGCCAAATGCAAAGCCTAAAGATTTCTAGCTTTCATTATACTCTAAAAGTTGTTAGCCACTTCTCTCTATATTTCAAAATAATGAAGGTGAGAACCTACCCTTTTGCCATCAACAGGTGCTCATTTTGCAAACAGCTGCTTCAGTTAAAGTCTTTAACACTATCCATATGCCTGTCATCTTCAGCTGCGATTTTGGAAGAATCACATAAGTAAGTCTGTAACCTTTTACATGAAGTCTAAGTTTATATACCGAAAAGCTAATTTGATTAATTTACTTGACTTTGTCTGAAGTCATCCACAAAGATTTTATTCTCTCAAAGACATAGAAGTATAACAAACTGTAGTGCATGGTGTAAACAAATACAAACAATAACTTTAATCAGCTCTTTGTCTTCAGTAAGATATTTACCTCCTGAATTACCAATTCTTTGTTACTATTTATCTGTCTGTAAATAGTGGAAGCAAAAACCTATTTTACCTGAAAATTGTAATTTTTACTTAAAGGAAAAGGTGTTGAGTAAATGTTACGAAATATCAATACATCACTTTAATCCTTATGAAGTAATAATAGAAGAGCTTTGCTTGGCTTCTAATTCACTACTCCATACAATGCTTTTATTTTTTTTAATGGGGAAATGTCATTGATTTTAGATTTGAACTAATATAAGTAAGCTTTTCCATAACAGTGAAACTTGAGCAAGCTGCATAACCTACCCATTGTCTCAATGGGCTTTTCTTTGACAGCACATCCTCCCTCAGATTTATAAATGTATGCAAGATAAAGTGAAGTTTTTCCAAACAAAGCCATATAGACACAACTGTCTTTTTATTTTTGAAATCTTGCCTTGCTTCTGGTATTTTTTTCACTTTTATTTTTTGATAGAATCACACATTGGTTCCTTGCACTTATAGAACACCCAGTATCCAAAGGCAAAACCACTTCAGTGGTTCTAACGCTTCTTGAAATTAAGTGATGCAGACTTACCCCAAAAGACTAAAATAAAATCTGGAAACAGTGAGTCAAAAATATGCATAAGAGGAAATATTAGTCACCTTCTCTTTTTGCTTGGTCTGATTTTAGGCCTTATGTTGTTGTACATAGTTATTCAATGTTATACATCATTATTCGATGATTTGTAGTTTTGAAAGTCAATTGGACTTCCTGTCAGCACTATAAAAGAGTAACTGGGAAATACTTTTTATAATTAGATAAGTTAGTTAGGATTAGCATGATTTAAAAGTCTTCTAGACGTTATAGGTAAATACACAGCTTGTATAATGCCATGCTGGGAACTGATGCATGATGAATGTTCTGACTGTGGTCTTTTGGATTCAGTACCATAAGATCCTGGTTATTCAGTGTATACCAACAGTTTTAATATGGTTCCCTCTTCAAGAAATGTGAGCTTATTTTTGATAACAAAAGAAGTAAACAGTTTTGAGGAGAGAACGGTTTGAGTTGGGAGACAAACCATTGGGCTTGTTAATACATTGAAGGGTTTGTTTTGTTTTGTTTTGTTTTAACTACGTAGTAAATATATATTCCTATGTTTCTCTAATGCCTTTTCATAAAGATACTTGAAGTTATATTCTAAATTGAATTAGGCTTTGGAGTACCTTGAATATTCTCTATAATCTGACTAGAGATACTACATCCATAATGTTTGATGCATGGAAACAAAGGCTTTTCCCTATTCACATTAGAAAGGAAAATTTAAAAAAATGTGCAGTGTTTACAGACAGTCACAAAGAGAGATTCTTTACTAAAAAATTTATTCCCTAACTACTAAAGGTAAAAAATTGGTCTTCTGATAGATATATATTTTCTTTGTTTGTGTGTATGTGAATATAAAATAAATAGTGTATAGTAGAAATGTAATTAAACCTTGCCCTGAACGACCTGGCTTTTTAATTATTACATTGAACTATATTTAGTAGAAGTACTGGTTTAATTTTGAAAGAAGTACTTCTCTGTTTCTTTATTTAGCAGATTGTCTCTCTGGGAGTGGCTTTCACCCTCTTTTACTTCCAAAATTTCAAAAAGATATTTATATCTCTAACATTCAAAATAGCATTCAAATATTCATGCTTAAGGAAAACAACAAAAGGTAATATTTGGCTACCTTAAGGTGACTGAATAGATATAAAACATTCCCATAAATTTGATGAAATTATACATTGACCAAGATTATTTACTGGGAAGAGAGGTTGTAGCAACTCAAAGTGTAAAAGAGGTGTTTGCTACTTTAGGTATAAGATATCACAATGTACACAAGTGGCCTTTTACATCCTTCTTACTGAACTTGAGATAGAGAAAATATAAAATATTATTATAGAAATAGAAAGAGAAAGAGAAATCATTATTAATTATGAATATAAACTGGAAAAAAATCAAAGACAACTGTGATATATTTTCATTTATTAGAAATGCGATATTACTTCCCACTTGATCCTCCACCCCTTTTCCCATACAAGAAAGTTTGGTCTCCAGCTAGGAGTTAGTTTCATTCCTTTGTTTTTGTTTATGTCCAGACATGAAAGAGCAAAATAATGTTTTATTCTTTATATAGTGTTTAACAGAGGAATATGATAATTCTGCTTTTCTCATTTTTTTCTTGAAGCAATTTTGAGGTATTTAATATACTACATCTCATTATTTTTGAGATGACTTCAATATTTCCTATTCCTTCCATGCTTAAAAACTAAAATTCCAGAACATCTTATTACACAGCATCATTTCTTAAAATAATCATGGTAAATTATGGACCTCTTCAGTCTTCCACCAAAGGAAAAAAAAAGAAAAATAGAAAGGAAAGATTACAGTTCCTGCCAGGGGTCTAACTAAGACCCCAGCTGTTAGGAGAGATTTAAAATTCTGTAAGTTTATGTGTGATAGCCCTAAGAACTGGTAATTTATAGTCAACTTTTCATATTCCTTGTTCAGCTATCCTTTACTGGAAAGATGAGTAAGAAGAATAGAGAAAAAAAGAATATTTCGTATTGTCATTGCATGCCATTGTGGCAGATGAAGAAGAAAACTAATGCAGACTGTGGATAAAGATTTTTTAAGATGCATATTCTTAATTTTGAATTAAAAAATACAGGAAAGGTCATTTGGGGCTGCATATATAGCAAATAGAAATTGACCAGTTTCATCAATTTTAATTGAGTTATATGGATATTTATCAGACAATAATATATTCCATTGCTAATATTTGTGGGCTAATGTGTTTCTAGTAACTATTTCTCTTGAAAAACATGAAGTATAATAGAAAAATGAAACAGCTTCTACATTCCACTTCCCTGTTAAATATTAGTTATGTATTGATCTGCAAATCATATAGTATAAACATTCAACAATAGTGTTTAATATCAGCCTCTGTTTGTAGTTCTTATCCAATGTTAGTTATTCTAAAAAAGACTCTTGTTGACCTAGTAAAACTGAAAATAAAAGGAGAATGTATATTTTTGTCAGATAAAATGCAGAACCTCTTGCAGTTACTGGATTGTAACATGCTAACAAGGAAACTGCTCCGTTGTGGTTTTATTAGAATCATGTGATTTATGGGTTTTTTTTGTGGAAAAGAGTAAAAAAGTGTTATGGCTAAAAATTATTAAATACACAAAGGACTTAAAATGTTGTGTCTGTTTAGTATACAAACATGTTTTTGATGTATGCTTATGAATGCATGAATGTTTTTTTGTTACCCTTTCACTCCTGAATATCTTCCTAATTAACCAAATTCACTGAAATTCTTCTTTGGACAAATAAAGTTTATAGTTTGAGTCTAACTGGTAGATTTTTTTTTTATTTTTCAAACTGAGCATTTAGGGTTTATTTCTGAATTCAGAAACTCAGTTGTGCTATTTTATTGGCTGATTTACCAGGCGTGTGTTTCCCTTGTATCTTTAAAGACAATCTAAGGTCATTAGTTGAGATACTGGTATTTGGAAAATTATGTAGATGATTCTTTGGTTAGATATTTAACCACACTCTAAAAGAAGGAAATAACCACACCTGTTTGCATTTGGTATTAGTTCTGAAATCTCAGTGTGGCTCCTGTGTTCCTGTGAAGCTTTAATAAAGGTTCATTTCGGCCTTTTTTATTGTGGTATTTTCCTCTTTGGTGCCATGGGAAATTGTTATTGTACAGTCACTAAACATAAGAAGTATGTTTATTTTAGAATAGCTGTGCAATTGGTCAACCTAGTCTAAGGAGCTACAGATCTATTACAAAAATGTTTGTGTGGATACGTTGTGTCTGTCTGTGCTGCTTTGTGATGGTGAACATTTTCTGCATGGCCACCTAGAGCTGTTTGCCTGAGACCCTATCCAGACAGCTTTTGAAAATATCCAATGATGGAGACTCTGAGCAACATGCTCTAGTGCTCAGTCTTCCTCATAGGGTGACAGGATGACTACTAGTTGTCTATTAATTTAATGCTGAAGACTTGAATATAAATTAATAAAAACACATGAAAAATGTAATCAATTAAAGAAAATATACACATTGGAATAATAGGAAAGAACATGCCAATCTAATAAATATTTTAGTAAGTTAATATTTATTCAAGAGCAGTCACCTCTGGGATCTCATGGGTTTATCATATGTCATATATAGCACTATGCAAAAATAACCCAATTTACCCTAATAATTTACATAATTCAAGAAAAAATAATAGAAATAACAAAAGACAGAAATAATAGAGTTGCTGCAATCTCTTTGTATGTCTCCAGAGAGACTGTTAGCATAAGTCTACCTCACTCTCAGATTGAGTAGACTGTAATTCAAATTACGACGTGTGGAAATAAACTACTTTTCAAATATTGAGTTTGAAGATGTCTCTACTTAGAATATTTTGGACTATCTGAAGTAACCTGAAAACCTATAATCCTTAAGTAATCTTACTTAATGGTATAAAACCATCAAGGGTATGTAAACTGAGCTAAAATAAGTCACACAAAGCATTGTCTTGAGATCATAAGAGGGGAAGAAAAGAAATAATTTCAAATTAAAATCTTACCATTTATTTTCTTCCAAATTTACTTCATATACCTTCTCCAGGATTACAAAATGTAAAATAAACAGATTTTTGAAACATTCAAACTTTCTCTGCAAAATTATATTAACAAGTCTACATTTAATTACTTATTATAGGCAGGAAAAAGCAAGTGCTATGCAAATACACTGCAGCTTCATCATAAGCAAGACTATTGAAGTCCCAGTAGTGCTCTGAATGAGGAAGTTGCTTTCCTTCAGTGTTGAAATGTACCTTTTTTTTCCTTGGTTTAGATTACTGACCAGTGAATATGATGAGCTTTGATAAATATTGTAGAGTGTAAGTAGGAGCAGAGGGAAGACTTCTTGTTGAATTCACAGTTTTCGCAACCTCTTCCAAACCTGTTTGTCTTTTACAGAGGAGAAGAAGATATATATCTGTTTTATACTAGACTGGCTGCAGAATTAGGGGTTTTCACTCTCTTGTTAGCTCAACACATTCTTAGTGATTAACGTCTTTTTCAGTAGCATATGCATATTTTCAGGAAAATGTGTAACTGTAGTAGAAGGGTGTGAGAAGAAGGGGTAAAAAAAAAATTCTCTTTAGTTCTAATAAGATCACCAGCATATGAATGAACGTATAGTTTATTTAATGTTGCTCTAGCTGATTTTTAATAGGCATTGTTCTTGTGTGGCTTTTTCAGGTTATTCTCAACAGTTTTCACTTTCTTACCATTTCTTACTTGTCAGGACTTCAAAAAGTACTAAAAAGTCTATTTCCAGTGCGTCCAAACAATCTTACTTTTATATAGAATCCTTTATCTTTGGGAAAAAAAGTCCTTGAGAGTGAAGGAGAATACAATACTTAAAACATTGCTTTAAAGCATACTTTTTCCACATTATGTGGAGGTGACTTCAATTTTTCTAAAGGAAGTAAAAGGCTTAAGTATTGTCAAATTTTTTATCATTAGGAATTAATAATTTAGTTTTCTACCTAAATGTCTACATAAAACCTACATGTTGCAACAGTATGTAAATGGATGTAAGACAATTCATTTTTATCACAGATGATGAAAAAAATAAAATTTGAATGTTGATGTGATGGAACACAATTATTTATTCATTTTAAAGAAAGGGTGTTATCATCTCCCACACAGAAGGAATTGCTAAGAACTGCACTGTGGCTCAGAGATATCATAGAAGTAGAATAATCAACATCTGTGAAAGATTTCTCACCAACAATTTTCTTTTGGCAAATCAAATGTGCTTAGGTGTTTCATTCCTAGCTAGAAGATATACACACACACATATATATATTTGTATTGGAAATGCCCTACATAGTTTCTTGACTTGATTATATATTATTTTTCTAAACTTTAGTATCTTAAAATAAGAAGTTTGTTCTTTAAAGATCAGAATGTTTATCATGCGTCTATTCATATTACTTACATATTGATACAAGTTTTTATTTAATTTTTTATACATGTGGCATACATTTTAGGCAATGCATGTATACATTTTTTTCCTCATCTAAAAGTAGAAAACATTAGTGAAGAAGAAAATAATTAAGATGGAACTTAGAAAATCTGATTCACTGCTTGCCTAAACATATTTTGGTGTTTTATTTCACTTAAGCCTGTGTTTGTATAACAAAGCAAAACTCTCCTAGAATGCACTTAACTAGCTGTCACATGCGCCACTACATTTTGTAAGGTTTTTATATATAAGAATAGTGTTTACATCCTCACTGAAACTGAATGGCAGTTTGTGCTTATTTTAATGTGTGTTTAGATGTGTACATTTTTTAAAAACAACACTTCTATAAAAACATTGGGCTTTTTATCTTAACACTTTAATCAAGAGCTTTCAAATCCCTAAACATTAATGGAAAAATAGAATAGTTAATCATATTCTACTTGAATATATTTAATATAGCTAATTCCTTCAGTGCTAGTTATAGTTTTGGGAGGATCTACTGTGTAGACTATCAAGCTGAAATGGTACAGTGCTAATATTTTTTTTTTAAAGTATGAATACCACGCCTATATCACTTACCTTTGCAATAGTATATTGAAAAATGGTGAAAGTATTAGAAAGGACAGTGAAACCATATTTTTATAAAGACAGAAAAAGCACTGGAAATACTAATGAAGAACAAACCAAGAAATTTCTCTTGTTAGTTCTCACTATACCTAACAATCTGAAATACCTGGTTTAACGGGAAAGGCAAATAAGACTGAAGACAGAATTGAACAAAGGAACTTAATTGTATACAGAAAAAGCTGGTCTATTGAAAGGAGAGTGATATTTGACTGAATGCCAAATAATTCTAATACTGAAAAAGACCTGCAAACATGTTCAGCAGACCTGAAAAAAGGGCTTTCTGCCCAAGAGGTGTTATTTTTTTGGTTCCAATTATCTTAGCTGAACTTACAAAAGAAATTTCTTCTTCACTAACATTCAGATATTTAGCTTAATGTGTACTCTTGGTAGTAGGTACAGTCAATCAGGGTGAGGGCACTCTTAAGTATTTACTTGATTACAACCTAATATTCAAGCAAGGGGTCAGCATGCAGAAATAGTTTCAAATGCATTTCAAAGAGGCATTTCAAATTCTGTGCAGCTGAACTACAGATACTAATACAAAGAAGTAAACACATAACGTAGAAAAATGCAAATTATCAAATCCTTTAAAGAAATCTGTAAAAGAAGTAGTCTGTAATCATTAAAGTAATCAGAAAATTTATTTGATTTTTATAAGAGCTCAGATTTGGGTAATGCTTCTCCAGTGCCCAGAGAGATCTTTGTCACTCCATTGTGTAAATCCACCATGAATAAAGGATGTTAAGACTGCACTGGGAAAAAATTAGCTCTATTCCATGCCTCTAGTTTACACTGGTACACAATAATGGAGAGTATTATCTGACTTAGGAAGCACATGCACTGGGAATAGATTAGACAGTTATGCGAAATCAAGTTGAAGAGAGTTGTATAAAGAAATATTCACATGTGAAGTTAGAAAGCACTGACTGCTCAATAATTTGGGGAAAATGCTTTCATATTGCTATACTTGTAACTGAAAATGCATTGGTAAACTGTGATCATGACTGGGAAAGATGATAGTTTCTTTTTTTAATCCATGCCATAATGGCTGTAACAGGATACTCTTAATAATATCAGTATCTATTTGAATGCCTAATTACAACAATGTATCAATGCCATGAAAGCCACCAAAACTGCAAATGGTTTGATTGAAACTATTAATTTCAAGTATAAAACATTGATGTCATTGAAACATTATACTCTTTCAATCTACCTCAGGATATGTTTGTAGAGTCAGAGACCCCTGAGTCACTAGGCTACAGTTATAGCTTGTCTCTCTTACTTTCACCACTAACTTTGCTTAAGGAATCCTTGACTACTAGTAATTTTTACAAATGACAGTTACAAGTGAGCATCCCTTTATTTCTTGCTGTGCTATGACATGTTGTTTTCCAGACATTTTCAAGGAAATGTGTAAAGCTCTTCCTGTGCATTCTTCCTATAGTATATAAACAGGGTCGTTCTGTACCAAGTACATATGTACCTCCTGATGGTGTTTATAGTTAGATTTCTGGGCAAGGAATAAAATTAAATAGCTAACCCTATTATTGTTTGGATGACATTTAAAAATAAAAGAAAAAATGAAAAGCTGCTGTTCAAGAGGATAATCTAGGTTCTGAATCTGACAACTGCATTTGAGTCAACCTGTATTACAGTGATTGACTGCAACAGAGCATTCACTGTCAAATGAAAGAGGCTACAACATGATATACTGGATTTGGGCTAGTTTGAGTGATCACTAATATCTTTCGATACGTTTCTAGACCATAGTTGAAATACTCAGTAAAACTGGCCCTATTTAATTTAAGCAACAAACAACTCCTTCCTCATCCCCAAAAAGGCATAATCTGGTCTCTAGTTCTTTTCAGAAAGCAGATATTTTCACTCTAAGTTTTGCACTTTGCTGTTAATTTTTCTGAAACTTCATATTTGCAACTTTTTTCCATCCCAGAATTTTAGGGCAGAAAAAGTTTTTATTGGAATATTAAAAATAATTTTCATGTTTGTAATTAAAATCTTGCTTTATTTACTATAGAAAACTAAATTCTGAAGCCCTTATGATACCTGTTTTCAAATAGGTGGTTTCTGAAATGAATTTGACTGTGTTCCTGTTTGTTGAAATACTCAGCTCATGAACAATGAAACAATTAGTTGGACTAGAAATTAAGTAAGATTTTTCTTTCCATTATTGGAGTTAACTTATGAATGCTGGATCAACGGGAATTAAATGGTCTGGTAGTAGACCTGTTACAGACAGTGATAAACTATCTTTCAGTCTTTTGCCTAACACAGTTAATATTTAACAAGCTGATTTGGCCAAGCCCGTTTAAAGCCGTAACATCTTTTTCCTTAGTAAAACAATACTTTGCTCTACATGAGCAATGAGCTGTTTCACTGATGGTGAAAAGGAAGATATAAGTAAATATTAAAAATAAATTAGAAATATTTTGCCAGTCCCTAAAATACCACATTGAATCCAAGACTTACAATCTGCTCCTTTTTCAGTGTTCATTCTGATAGATGTTAAGAGGCTATTTTTGTATGTAAGATGTTAATTAATGTGAATAGAGGCGGTACACATATGGGCTTCATACAATACTTTGCCTCCAAAATATTATAATTTATGCAACATTTGGAAAGAATGGGAGCCTGTTCCCTCAATAAAGTGTTAACTGCGCTTTTGTGACTAGATAACAAAAGCCAGGAATAAATACAACTACTGGTGGGCTGTTGCCTATAGTTACATGCTAAAATGTTGACTTGTAAATTGAAAATCATTCCTGTTAATCCCCAACCTCCCTGGTTATTTATCTCAATCTACAGTATTCATTTTGTATGATTCAGCTTTTGAGGTACTACGATTTGGTCATTTACTATGCACCTTTCCTCTTTGTAAAGTATTTGACAGGCATAAATGCAAAGAAGACTCAAAATGTTAATATCTGAATTACTTTCAATTTTCATTTATACCATGGGCCCATGAAGTTCAATGGAGAGGCACAGGTAAGAAACCCTTTTTTATAGTAGCTTTTGGAGTCATGTCTGTTGCAAATAAAAGTCTTAGGTATGAAGTGGATTTTTACCAAACGGGCATTACTGAGCATCTTTGCTGGAACTTAGAAATAAATATCAGGCTCAATCTAGCTCTTATAAGTGTCTTCCAATTTATTTCAGGAGATGTATCAAGCCCATACTACTAACTTAATTTTATTGTCAAGCAAGATTGGCCTAAAAGTTAGCCCTGGGCCCTACAGAGCTCTATTGTGTAGCTTTAGAAGTTCAGAGGCTTAAGTGCACACATTCTTACACATTTTAACACAGATAAATTTATGATTAGTCTTATGCATAAAATAGCTTATCCACAGGCTTAAAGACCCAAATTCTTTGCTCTTCAGGCAGGGAAATTTACTTGTGTTTTCTTCAGCATTTGTCATGCCTTGGTCACAATTTTAGTTCTATATTTCTACTTGATCTAGTGATTTTTAACTCCTCTTCATCTAAGCTGCTGACTTTCTCTCTGTCCAGTTTTCTTTTTTTTGTGATTAGGTAATGAAAGTTCAGCTGCCAGCTTTAATGCCAAGAACAATGCTCTATCATAAGTATTCTGGTGTCCTGCATCCAAGCCACACAACTTTCTGGGGGAAAAAAAAAAAAGCCTACCACACAAAGCCAATATACACACCTATTAGCAGTGCTTGTTGCTTTAAGAAAATCTAAGGTAGCACTCAGTGAGGGTGAATCATACAAAGTCTTTGTTATTGCCAGGTACTAATTAAGTTTAAATGAGGAGGAAACCAAATCTCAAATTACTTATGATTTTAAAACCTTCATGTTAAAGCTATAGGAAAAAATATGAGGAAACCTAAAGAAGGAAGATAAAATGGGTGGGGTCCCCCTCTCCCTCAGGTGCTACATCAAAGGAAATACCTCTTCAAAAATTATGTGAATAAGTCTCCTTTTACTCTAATCAGCACTCTTGTCACTCAGTGTATAATAATTTTTATCACCTGGTTTAACCTGCTGCGAACTGGAGAAAAGTCAGTTCCATCTGTCAGTACAAAAAGGTTTTGATTGAGGATTAAAAGATTTATTCAGATAAAAAAAAAAAGAGAGAAGTAGTAAATGACATAAAAATGTTTCCCTTCTCTATAGCTCTCTCACATCACTAGCACTTCTGCCATTAATATATAAAATAAAGGGTTCCCTTACTGTAACAGATACTGAAAAAAGCAGACTTCTTCTAGTTTCAGTAGACTTATTATCTAATAGGTACTTATTTCACAGCAGCCAGAAGAAGAAATCACCACTACTCTTTTTTCCAGAGATTAAAGCAGTCATCCTTGGTCATTTTCCTCTATCACCTGAGAAAATTCAGGCAAATCTTGAAGTTTACTTATGACATAGTGCTCTGAAGAGGTGATTAAATGAAGCTAAACTGCTAGATAAATACTTTTTGCTTTTTCTAGTTTTGAAATGGAAACAGGCAAAAGAATCCTTCTGAACTTAGCACTGAAGAGGCTGTAGAGGGAAAACTAATTTAGCACACAGAAAATGAATTGAAATGAACTAGAGTGGAACATGTTAGCATCTCTGAAGACTGAATCATGTTTCTGGGCTCATGCAGAAGCTGAAATGTCTGGAAATTTTATAGAAAACTTGAATGAATCAGGAAGACTGCTCATATTGATTTCTTGCCTTGTGGTATGAAGTGTTGCATGTCATGTGTCCTGTTGACATCTTTTGGTGTCTCAGATAGTATGTTTCTGTTCTCCAGGTGCAAAATATCTGTAAACTAAGCCCCGCTTGAAGGTACATTCTTTTGCAATGTCTTCTACATCACAAGAACAATGGATTACTGTTGGCATGGTCTAGCAAATTTAGTCCTCTTAGAAGAAAAAAAGAATTGTTTTAGGCAATGTGTTTCACCTCCTGGGCGATTAATTTGATAATTTGAGTTGTTCTCACTTGCCTTAGTGGAGCTTTGAGTTGATTTGCTATGGAGGAAGACTTCTTGCCTGCATTCAAGAGGGACTCTGGATAACTGATGCTGAGGAGATGTTATCATCTGTCCTTACCATGCTCTACTTTTGATGTATAATGTCCCTACTTAAAAAGAAAAAAAAATGAAGTTCGCTTTTCCATGTTACTTTTCAATTGATAATTGGCTTCCTCATTTTTCCAAAGTACAGTGAGAACTCTTGATGAAAAATCCACCTAAATAAGATGGTGAGAATAAGTCTAGTTTCATAAGATAGTGATGAAGTTAGCCTTTTTGTCAAAATTAAACCCCAAAATCTATTCTGGCTGGCAAAAAATGATAGAAGTACATATTCAGATTTCTAAAATATCCATTGCACTAGGAAGTGGTTACTACATGCCAATAAAAGGCGCTAGTATGTTCAACTAGGATACAGGAAGAATAGATTCTCTTCATTTTTGCTTAATTAGTCATGGATATTTTCCTAATGAGCACAGTAACCTCAAACAACCATGTAAAAGACTATGGCATCACAGACCTCTCCATTGCTACTCTGTTTTGTACAGATTAAAAGTGTTTACTGAAGAGATGCTTTTTCTGTTGTCAGCATGCATAGTATAATGTAATTAAGCTGGGAATTCAAGAGGAAGAAAATACCTTATGTCCCACTGTTTCAAAAATCTAATCCCAGTATAATTTTTCTACTAAATCTTCTTGGGCCATTGAAGCTGAATTTACTAATAGATTCCAGTGAAACATATTAATTTATTTTTCATAGCATAAACTGGAAATTATTGAGTTGGTATATGTATAGATACATGCGTATAAATACACATACATATGAATACAAATTATATAAGTTATGTTTACTGGTTATGGCAAAGCAGCAACACCATTGCCGGCTCTGTGAAAAAGCGCAGTTTGCATCAACTATTATTCCCTTTGCTTTCATCAGCTGAGTTGGTGACTGAGGTTTGAAAACCCTTCTGACTCCAGGCAGTTGCTTGAAAGGAAACTCTTAATACACATGGAGTTTCAAAGTTGAAGTGTTCTTATGTTTTTTACTTCTGACTAAAATTTTGGGAATTAATCTACTGCCTTTCAAGTGTATTGGGTTATATGTACTGACTCTGACTGAACAACCTTTTGTCATTTGTGTTGGCTCGTTTAAGATTCTCAACACAGTCCAGCAACAGAGAAAGAAGGTTCCTTTTAGCAGTTTTTATTTTGGGAGGTGTATAACCTCTTAAGAGTGAACTTGGCAGCTTCCATCTAATGTAAAATGACTGAATTTAACTATTTTGTTGAGAGTAACTGAAATCTTTGAAACTTTCTACTTCATGTTGAATCAGGGATAATTCCAACCATGAAAAACTGATCTGTAGACATCCTGTACTTTTTGTTAAAGCAAACGTCTAAACCCTGCTTCTTGTTGAGTTATAAAGTACAGAGATTGAGATCTATGAGGTAGGGGAGTAACACACTTCTTTAAAGCCCAGATTGAAGAAAACAATAAAAAATATTGTTAAGAGCATTATTTACCTTCAGTGGTAAGTGGATTTTTAAAAAATTATGTAATGTGAGTATGCAAAATCAGAGAAACTGTGATAGTAGCATTTATTAAATGAATAATCAAAACAAACTCAGGGTCTGCTGAACTTTTGCATGTGCACACATGTGCTGCTGAAAAGGGATAAGTTATCAGTAAATGTTCAGAATGTATTTTTTCCTCCTAAAATACTGCTGCAAAAAAAGAAAATGTACTGCTGGGGTACTTTGCCATATTTTAAAATAGGTCTCAGTAAATACAAGTCACTTGCTTCCAGTGGTGTCTATGAAGAAATGTAGGTTAAAGTAGCTGAAAACCTAGCCCTTATATGAATGAACACTGCAAGATTATAAAAGTAAACCTGATGCTCTAATGCTAGCAACTTCAAAGGAATATTACATGACAGAAGAGTTATCACATAGCCCTACACTGCATTGTCAACTGTTCATCATCTCTAGTATTTGATGGTGCTGTTGCTGATGTCTTCTTCATGGCTTATAGCTACTTTCTATGTTAAGAAGGTAGCAATGATTCTGATACTTTAGATTCTCAAATGATTAGCGAACTACAAAGGAAAATTGCACAATAAGAGCCAGCAAAGTAACAAAGAATGTCATTAGTGCTATAGTCTGTGAATTTTAGGTTGCATTTTAAAAGAGCTTAAAAGCTACAATTATCTTTTCTGAATCTGCTATCAGCTACACGCCAACAACTCCCCATTTCTGAGGCCACTGACAAGGTCTTGGCCATGTGAATGAGGAAAGGAAAACTGTGCAGACCCAGTGCTTTTCCTTTATATGTCTGTACAGCACATTTTTCACTGCTTAAAAAAATTTTAAAAGAGTCTCTTAATTCTCTATAGAATTAAAATCAGAGGCCTTAAAAGCCTTTGTGTTATCTTATCTAATGTCCTTTTTTGTCTCTGTCACACAACAGAAGTCTTCAGTTATTCCTCTCAAATACTCAACTAAGTTGAGTAGTATCTTCATGTTGAGGTAACATGGAGGTATCTTCTGAAGTTACATCCTTCTGTTGACTCCATAGGATGGCTAAGAAATTATATTCCTAACTATGACATGAGTAAGGTTAGAAGTGCAAATGTTTACCTGTAGTGCAAGAGGGCTTCTACCATTAAGGCCAAAGGAGAAGGAGAGGTAAAGGAAACTACACAGGGAAAGAACATAACTGCTAGTTTGTCTGATGAAAGGTTATGCAGATTTGACATAGTAAACCGGCAAGGATCAGGGAAACTGGTAGGTATATGATCTCTAGTAACCTTATCAGGGAAATTNTTGTATCTGCTACTGTACTCTTTTGAGAATTGTAAATGAACAATTAGATGGGGATGGTAAAAACCCCCTTCATCCTGGAATCTACTGGTTCTGGGTACTTCTAGCAGTAATGAGCCTGTGCCACTACATCAAGGGTAGTCTTGGGGAAAACTGAACCAACTTTTCTTCTGATTTACATTATTTACCCAGTATCTTTGTATTTATCTTTTTTGAAAGTAAGAGTCAAACTACATTTTGAAAGACTTGATAGTCCCAAAGCTCTTGTGTTCAGGCCACAGTATAAACTGATTTACAACCCCCTCCCCCCCCAAAGATACAAATTGACTAAAATTCTTAGCATAGATGACTAAAAAACCCTCAATCATTAGTTTTATTTTAATTGCTTAAATATTCCACTTAACTTCTTCTACCCTTGCCTTGAGGCTTCCAGCTGACATCACTCAAATGCCATCAGTGTAATTATTCTGATTGAGGCACTGATTCAGCAATGTACTTAAATATACTGTAAAAAATAAGCAAAGGTTAAATTGCAATGAGTATTAGGGGAGAATCTGTTCTTGTGAATTACAAAGACAATAATATTCTTATAATACTTTACCTATAGGTTTGTTATCTGGATGGCCTCCAGCAAAGTATCATCAGGTGGGGTACCTATCCCTTTATGCTGTTGAATCTGGGATATTATTAACAGACTAGTGAAGCCTGATAAGAATACTTTTGTACTGTTTCAAAGATTTGAATTTATATATGCATGTCAGAGATACCAGTGATTATGAGATTATATGTGTGCTTAAGATGTGATACTAAGTACTTCCCCAAGGAAATATTCCTGTTCCCCAAGGACCTTTCAGTGGCAGGAGTCTTGGTTCTGAGATATTTCATATTAATATATCAAGATACTAAAATTTGACACTAATGAAGTTGTTACCCAGTCTAGGGGAAAAAAAAAATTATGGCAGTTTTGAAATAATAAGCAGCATGATCTGAAATTAGAAATGAGACCACTGTCATTTTTTCAGGACAAGATCTAAAGTATAGGTAATACTCCTCTTCATAACATAAAATACTACAAATGTGTTGTGTCCTTTTCCGAACTGAAAATGTTAAATGCCACATTCTCACTCTCTTCCTCTCCACCTGCATAGATATACACATGTGTAACTATAGACACACACATACATGCACGATATCACTTTGAAAAAAAACCCAATCAAACCATTATTAAATGCAGCCAAATGATATCTTTGCTTAGGTTTCTGTGATGTACTTATGTTGGATTCCTGTACTCTAAATGTAGACTCTGTCCACTTTCAAATAGGATGCTCTGTAACTTTACAAAAAATTAACAAATAGACACAGCTTAAGTACATAATAGCATGAAGAACACCTCGTACACTGATACAAGATAAAATATCATCATTAAGAGGTGGGAGATCTGCACAGGAGTTGACTGATTAAAACCTAAAGAAAAATAGTGCTAAGTCATAATTGCTTTCAATTAATTTCCAAAAATGAGCAGAAGTCAGTAGAGGTGGCCATTTAATGGAAACAATTCAGTACCCTAGAGATTAGCCTTAATTAAACTTTTTTTTATTCAATATATTGTCCTGGGGAGCACGAGGCAAAAGATACTGTTTCTTATTCAACTACAAATGATTTCCAGGCATCCAATCTGTAGTAACAGAATTTTTCAATTTGTTATTATGATATGGCCATGGCCTTTTGCAATTACCCTGATATTTTAGACATGATGAATACTTGCGATTCACATTAATACAATGTTTCAGAAAATGAGAAGAAAATTAGAAAAAACAAATACTTGCTGGAGTTTTTATTGCTTGATTAAGCAATAAAAACTACTCACAGCCATTCAGTCAGAAAACAGTTTACTACTGCAGTTGCTGTAACGAACAGGACATTCACCCAGGACAGCCCTTAGCTGATGGCTTGTAGAAGTACTAGAAGTCTGACAAAAACAATAATAGCAGAACCCATCTGTAAAAAGACAGCTCCTAACAGAGTTATTTTAACAGTTTTTGTTGTCGTCTTCCACACTTAAAACTACTTAAGGCACAGAATCCTCTAATTTAAAAGCAATGTGATTTCAAGGAAGGATCAAAAGTTAGGTTATTTATTTTCCTGTCCTTTCTCATTTAATGCACAGAGTATGGAAAAATGGAGATATGTAAATGTCCCAATGTAGAAAAGAAATAAAAACTAAGGCAATAAGTTTATCTTTTCTTCTGAAATTGTAGTGTGGCACATGTAATTCAATAACAATTTCCAAAGAGAAAACTTTCACAGAGTATGGCTTAGCAGAAATGAAGCGGGCATTGCCAGTGTGTTCTTAAGATGCTGTTCTGTTTTCAACTCATCTGTTCATATAGAAATACATAGCACAAGTTTTGTCTTGCTCAATTTACTCCACAGAACAAAAGGTGATGATGAATTTACTTTCTTTAAATATGAGCTGTACAGCTCTCTCATTAAAGAAGGCCAAACAGCAGGTTTTGTCACTTACCAACTCACTTTCCTGTGAGATACCTTTTGCCCCACACAATAATAAGGTGTAGCATTTTAAAAGGATTGGTATAATTAAGTTCATATTTACTCACCTGTGACGTTAATATTCATTGGTATGTAGTACTGATGTAAAGCAGTAATGAAGACCTAACAAATAATTTTATTTGACAGAAACTGTTACACAACTTAATAGTGTCATTCAAAGTAGATCTTAAAGAGTGCTGGAAGTCACCATTGGGTATAGCACCGGGTTGTTTTTAGGTTAAGATATGTAATTCTTGATTTTGCTGAGAAATTATCATTTAAAATTAGAGAAATAGTCATTGCAAATACAACTACACAAGACAACTCTCCAACATTTGTGTCATTTTTCTTCCAGTTCCTCATTTTTTTGTGACGATTTCCGGATCTACCACTACTTTAACAATTTGATTGAATTTAAAAGTTAGCTATTTTAATTTTATCCCCTTAAATCTATGAAAAAGTCTGAATTTTGACCACATTCTTTTCCTTCAAATTGTGCTATACCCAGAAGTATATATCTGTCCTAATATTATTGAGTATCTTGATGTGTTGGATTTAATTTCTTGTGGGTCAGGGGCTCCAACACTACTTCCATATCTTATTATCCTATTGCCATATTAGGATTCTTATATTTCTTGTATGTAAAATATTTATGACATCATCTTTATCAGCTGAACTCTGAAAATTCTTGATGGCTCTATCACCACATTTTCCGTCATCCAGACTTGTAATTGCATGTATTTTACCTGAACTTTGCTTTTACACATGGATCTGAATTATATTTAAGTAGTTTTGATCCATCTACCATAGGACTTCCGTTGTTCTTTATGCAAATACTTTTTGATCTGAGTATTCAAACTGTTTAAGTCACTGTTTCAGGTATCACATACTTTCTTGGCCTTGATTTTACGAAGTTTAAGGGCATGTGTAAGACCAAAGGCTCTACTGAAGTGTCATTAGAAACTCTCGGCTGAAACAGTTGGTGCCAGACCTGTTTTAGCCACGCCTATGATAACCAAAGAGTTATTGAACCATCCTGCACGTGCAGGAAAGTGCTGGTATAAGCTAAAGCAGTGGCCAAGCACACACTATCAGGTGAACAGTATGAATGACTGGAACACTAATGACATGGATGATTTCAGGATAAAAGTCAAGTACTAGTATTACAGTTTAAAGCTGTCCTATAGATATTTTTGTCCTGAAAGATACAATCTCTACTGCATCTAACCAGATCAGGAAATAATTTGTACCTAGAAATCCTTTGTTGTTTCTGGAAAGAGTCTCCAAATTTTTAGTATGTTTCACTCCTTCTGTTTCTTAACAGTTCATGTGTGTCTTAACCCAGAGACATTTTGAAGGTGAAAATAATATTTGAGTTGAAGACAGTCTTTGCCTCATAATTCAAAATGAACTTTGAATCTGTTCTTCTTCTGTCCTCCAGCTTTTTCTTTAAATGTGAATGTTAAATGTTTTACCTTGTTTTTTTCAACTTAATACGTCAAGAGTTTTGTGATGCTTACTATGTGAAACACGGAACTTTTAAATTATACCTTACCTTATTTCATAGCTACTTACATGGTAAATGGCATTGTATAATGCATGACAAATCAGTTCACTTATCTGAAACCTAGCTTTCATTATAGTTTTGACGTATGTTTAATATTAAAATGATTTTTAAATGCCCTTTGTGCATTTGTGTAACAGCATTTTTTTTTTTTCACAGAGGCAATCTGAGCTTTGGCACTGCAATGAAAGCTACAATTTTGTGGCATCCTGGATGATTTTTTCCCCTTGACCTCATAATTCTTTATGGTGGCACTTAGCACAGCACAACAAAGGAGACATGGACAAAATCTAAACACTGCATAGAACAGATTGTGCTGTCCCTGTAGGCCTTTCCTTCCCACCTGGGGACTGAAGACAGAAAATCTGTACAATGCCTGACTTCAAGAAGAGTCTCATAGCTTCTGAACATAGAATGCTATGTGAATATAATTGATTTTTTTCTGCACTGGGATTTGAAAGGTGAAGTGTACTGACATAGGTGAAATGCCAAGATTCTGCAATGAATTTTTATATTTTTAAAATTATTCAAACTATTATGAAACAAGTAAGTGCCAAATATTCTTGGTATCTTCCCCTTTTTGCAGTTAAAACATATATCTTGTTTTCCCAGGGGTGTACCTTAACATGGAAATGAGCATGGTTCCCATCTTCTCTGGTGAGACACAGCCAGCAAGGAAAAGGAACCTGAGAGATTTGTGTGGATTAAAGGAAGCGGTCTCTCAGAATTTCCCCTATACCTCAATTACCTTTGTATACAAAATGCTGAAGAAAATGATATTTGAATCTTGGATGGTGAGAGGTAAAAACGTTTCTGCACTTTCCCCTACTGGGGCTAATAGTGCTGGGGCAGAGAAGTCAGCTGTCCCTTTTACATCTACAGTTTCGATTATCATGATCTTTTAAGCTATGGATCAGCATTATTGCCCTTCTTTAGGAAAATATTTTGAATTACAGTGCTGGCCAGCTATGGGATTCCAGACCAAGGACAGAATTCTTTGAAAGTGGCATGTGTAAGATTTCCGGTGATTTTTAAAATGTATTTATTTATTTGTACTTTCTTCCTACTCTCTTCAAAGCCTGTCCAAAGTTATTCAAGAGTAGGACCTGAACTGAGAGTTCACAATCCTGGTAAAAGCTGTTGGATTTTCATTAAGCTGATGTACCATGTTCTCAAATGCTGAATCTTTGAAAGTACACCTAAATCAGAAAGCAGTCTCTCTGGCTCCATTCCCAGGCATGAGCTTTGTTTTTCTAATCCCTTTAAGAAAATGAGACTCCAGAGCTGACTCCTCAGACCTTTCCTGAGCATACCAACTTGCTTTCCCTAGCTCACTGTAGTTGATGTTGCTTATGTAGATTGTCTTCAGCAATACCAGCCACATTCTAGATTTATAATTTAGGAACAGGTTCACAGCCTAAAATGAATTCTTCAACATAATCACCTTCCCAGCTTTACATTTACAGAGAGCTGTTACAGACTTTGAATCACTGGCTGAAGTTGTTTTGGTAAATAAATGGGTTCTCCTCTGTTTCTGATTGCTGATGACATAAACTGGCACACATCCACAGTATAAGGCATTCAGCTATAAGTCAGGGCCCTATGTTCTGCCCCATGACTCTAAGATATATTTAATCTTTGTGAGTAGTTTTTTTTTCAGTCCAGAGTACTTAAAATAATGTGAGGACAATGTTTCAGCTTAGCAGAGTGTTGGAACAAAAGTATGGGTATGCAGTGGTGTGCTAAGAGAGCAGGTTATTATTAGAAGACACTATAGAGCAAAGAAAGACAAACCTGAAGCTCATTTGTTCAATATTCCTAGTGAGAACTGGTATCCCATCTATTGTCCCCACTAGTGTATGCTCTTCTGTGGACCATGGCCAGGTATCGTCCCACAGAGAGCTAGTTTATTTCAGCCACACGTGTGCTTTCCAAAACATAGGGATGATCAGACCTACAGCCTTCAGCTTGCTCCTGTTTTAAGTGCAACCACCAAACCTGTCATCTGTCTCAGGACTGCAGCATCTTCTTTTGATGGCAGCTGGCTCTTCAAGCATCTGTCCTTGCGTGCCACCACCCAGCCTGGGACTCTGGGCTTCATGGTGCCCCCTAGATAGTAAGTTATGTACACTGCATGCCTGGAGGAAAGGAGGAGTTGCCTTATGTGGTAACCAAAGTGCAAAGAGAGATGGCAAGGTGCTAGACTCTCTCCCTGCCATGGGAGCAGACACAGCCAGGGCATGCCCCTAGGACAAACAACTCAAAAACACATTCAAGCCCAGAAGTCCAAACACTGTCACGGTTAATCAAGATGAACTTGGGCACACTTCTTGCTTGCCCAGAACTTCCTATCTTGCTCTGTCAGCAGCTTGGTTTTGTGTTTTATCATGCACATTTGTTCCCTTGCCCTGCTTTTGTGTGTTTTCTAGTGCTGTTTCCTTTTGCTGTAGACAAACGAGGGTAACATCATCTCCTAGATTAAGATGGCTCATTAGTCCAAGGTGTTTCTATTGAAAAACATTACAGTATTCTTTGCCTGACAAATAAATGACACATCTGTGACAATTAAAGCCTGATAACCCTCTAAGATCTTCTATGTTGTAGCATTATGTATAACACCAGCAAGTCTTTATAACCTGCTAATAGGTGGCTTATGCAAATCATTCAAGTTCTGAAAATCATTAAAATTATTTCTCCACAGGTTGTGCTGTGTGCTTAGTACAAATATGAATGACACAAGGTGCTACAGAATTTTTGGCAGGGTAGACCTCTTCAGTTTTATCTAATAAAATATAAAGTTAAAATATTGAAACTTACACTTTAAAATCCATCTCTGTGTCTGTGTTTCCATTTCTTTCATGTTTATAAGAATAATTTTTTTGTTTACTCAGAACTGAACATGAGCATAGTTCAGTGTCCCTTCCCATCTCTGACACCAGCAGATGATACACCACTGGTATGTGTCTCTTCTCAGGGGCTCGGAGACATGTCCTTGCAAGCGATGCCTTCTTGACATTACATCATTCATTTCAGATGAATTGTCTCATTGTTGCTTAACTGTGAGCGGATATGTCTTTGAAAAAATGAAACCTTTCAGAAAGGATTTTTTACTAAATCTTTGTAATATTTATTGATGACTAGCAAAAAATTATTTCATGAAGTATATTTTAATTCCTTTTTTCAGATGTAAAAGAAAATTTCCCCAGAAATAATTATCCATGAAATGCATTTTCTTCTACTGTGAAAGAAGGACAGCAGCAACAACAGCAGCAGTACCACGAAGTCTTGAAAGCATAAGTACAGAATATTTACCAAACTGTGTTCTTGGATGTAAAGTCCCCTCTTTTTAAAATATCTTCATGGCAAGGAAGAGGGAAAATGTATTAAGGTAATTCTAAGCTTTCTTTATTTTTTTGATTGCTCATACTTGCATGCTTGTATTAATTGTTGTACAAGAAACAATGCAATTATTAAACTAGAAATTATGTTTGACCAGCTATATGTCTAGCTGAAACAGTTCTCCATATGTGACATACTCCTCTGAAAAAAAAAGGCAACATTTAGAGGTACACCTATTTATATACATTAATCTGGAATGTTGTTAGACATTCAGTTATATTGATGAACAGGAAACATGGGAGTAGTAACTGTCCTATCCTAATGAGAACTTTCAGTTTTAATAAGTAAACTGTGGTTGTTATGGATACTATTGGTAAATTAATTGCCTGATACTTATATCCACTAGTCAGCAAATCCTTGTTAAAATCTTTAATGTGTCTGAGAGGTCTGATAAAGTGTAGGAGCAGCTGAATAAGCAATTAAGTGAGTGAATCTTATCAAAGTTTTCTCTGACTGGAAACTAAATGCCAAGAGAGTGAATAGAAACGTATTATGAAGAGAAGTCAGAAGCAAAGATGTATCAATAATTTGGCTGTGCTTACACTTATAATTCCTAATATGCTTCTCAGTGCAGCTTTTACAGCTTTAGAGTTGTTTGACAAAAAGTTCAATTAAAACAAAAAATCCAGGCACACCTGCAGAAAGTTAGCAAAGACAGAAGTGAAAAGATACAGGTATTTGGGAACTTTAAAGACTTTATGCCTGAGAGTTTCATGAGGAGCAATTAAGATTTGTGGGTTTTTTTTTTTAATTTGGTACTTCTATATATAGAAAGTATATTTCTGAGCTTGTAGTGGTCTAATTTTCAGGGGACGGGGTGAAGACAGAGGTTAAAGTCATTTGAGCAAGTTGATAGCATCTTCCAAAGTTGATGACTTTTTGGAGTACACATGTATTACTCACTTTAGACGTCCAATTCATATATGCTGGACTACATTCTTAGCTGCCATATTTCAGTCAGAGAATGATCTTTGTCCATAAAGGTCATGGAATCTGATTTATTGAAAGATATAAGTGCAAATAACTACTAAAAGAAGCCAATGTTGGCTGCTGGATATCTCAGGGGTGATGCTGAAGCTCCTAATTCCAAACAGAACACGTTACAGCACCTGTTGGACGACAGGTGCTTCAGCATTTGGTTGCACTAGGCACTGTGAACTTCTCTGGCTCGTACTTTAATATCTCTGTTTGCAAGTGCAGGAGAGGTAAGAACACTGACTTTTCCTCTGTGTGAATTCCTTCCTTCCTGTCAGCAAAGATATAGGTGACACCCTTGCTTAGTAAATACAAATCATACGGCCATTTCTCCACCAGCTAGAGGAAACTATAGCACTGCATCTTTGATTCTTTTCTCTGTTAATTCAATGGCATTTTATCTGCTTCCCAGTAAGAGCACTTTTGTGGGGTAGGCTAAATGCCACAACAATGTTATAACTGATTATAAATCGAAGTTTTATGAGTAAACTTTGTCTTTATTCTGTTTTCTGTATCATTAATCTGCTATTATATCTTACATGGAAAAAAATGCATTGCATAGGTCTAAAATTCTGCCTGACTCTTTCAAATAGTCATTAGATGCTTCCACACTGCTTCTTCGGTGTTACCGTCTAATTGTTTGTTCTCTTTCCTCATATTTTCCTGATTGTAAACCATTTATTTAGAGTACATTTTTACTTTAGATTTTGAAATCTGAACCATGTTAGGTAAGTAGAACTGGTAAGTGGAACTACAAAATTGGGAGAAGAAGCAGATAGTTTAAAATGAAAGGTCAATGTACAGGATTATATTGAAAATCTGGAAGATATGCAAATCATGCATATTTATGATGTCTTATAAAGAGAAATGCAAAGTCCTGGGATGGAATAATCCCAAATATCAGTTCCAGCTGTGGGATTAATGAAGTTTAACTGTTTGTTCAGCTGTATCGGTAAATATACATCCAGGAGATGAAGAGATGTGATTAAGCTACACATGCAATAGAGTGTCCAGTTTTGCTCCGCTCTCAGTACAAGACACAAGGAAAAAATGGAGAGGGTGCAATAAGAGGGCCACCAAGACAGCTGGAGAACTAGAAACATGAGGAAAGTCTGAAAAAAATTAGGAGCAGCCCAGACAAGAGGAAGGTCAGGAGGATCTAATCACAGACTTCTGATGCCTGGAAAGTAGCTACAGAGAAGGAGGGGCTATTTCTTCACAAGAATGCATAGAACAAGATGCAATGGATGTGTGTAGAAATTTTGTCTGGATACGTGAAATAAATTATTCACAGTGAAAACAATTAAACATTTGACTAAGTTATGAAGAGAACAGGTGGGATCTCCTTTACTGGAAATATTTGTACTTGGCCTGACAGGGCCGCGTCTAAGAATGTGTATTCAACAAACAACCAGACCAGGTGATCCCCATGGGTCCACACTTTTCTGGGCTATTCTGTGCATCTAGAGCTCGAGGTAAAGATCTGATGTTAAAAAGGAGGACTGAAAAATCCTCCTCAGCTTTTAATCTATCGGGGCGAGATCAGATGATCAGGATTCATGAATACATAAAATACTCAGAAACTTTTCTAGTCTGAATCAGATAGGCCTTGCCCAAGGCACAGTCCTGGAAATAAATGATGTTATGTTTATTGGCAGCACATTTGAAATGTAATTTTCTCTTGTCACATTGAGATAAAATAATTGGTTGCACATTCCCTGGTTACAAAAGGCTCAGTAACATTCTTGCCTGACTCATTTATTTGATTCTGTGCTAATTCTTTGGCAATGCCAACAGGACCATATCCCCAGTTTGTACAATATGTAAAGCATTTTTCCATCCAACAGAAAATATGTAAAAAGGGTCTTATTTTTAGATTATAATTTTCTGTCTTTATCAGTCATTGATCCAGAGTAATTACATGAGAATTTGAGGCCTCAGTTATTCTGGATGAGGCTGGTTCCTTGCTCAACTTAATCAGCCTGTGTAAATCTAAACCTAATGGGTTTTATATATGTGTAATTTAAATCTAGCATTTTCAGAGAAGCAATATATGTTATTATGGGAGAAAAAAAGAGTTTAAAAATTTTATTTGGAAAATCATATCAAACTCTCTTTCATCTTGCAAGGCCCTTATCCTATTAATTTAATTTAGTGATGTAAATATTTTAGAAAGGAGCCTTCGATTTCCATGTCAAGATTCTAATTTTAAGATTGTTTTTCTCCTTTTTCCATCCATTCTACTTCTCACCTGTTTTTGCAACTGAAAAATAAAGAGAAAAAAAAGGACCACAAAATAATTCCCCAAACCAACCCCCCCCAAAAAACAACCCCATAAACAATGAAAGTGTGGAAACTCGTCTTTTTTTCCTCACTTTAATGTTTGAAGAAACAGTTTTGAAACAAACACAAGAATTAGAAAGGGAACAAGAAGGGAACTGTTCTTCTGCATAAGTTTGTCAACAACCTGCATGGTGGCAAAGTACAAACTTAACATGTTTGCACATGACTTCAAATTGAATAGTGAAGGAGGAACAGTGGATATGTTCAAGGGCAGGGTTACTGTTCAGAGAAAACTGGTAAGTTAGAAGGATGTGTCCACAAAAACCTTATGCAATTCAACAAGGACATATGCTAAGTCCTGTCACTGGGAAGGAAGATGCCCTGGTAGCTACAGCCTGAGGGGCTGAGGGACTGGGGACCACCTATGGGGAAAAGGCTCTGGGGTCCTGGTGATCATCAATGGGGTGGATGAGCAGTGTGTCCTAGCAGCAAGGGTACCCAGGCAGCACCTTGGACTGTAGTAGCAACATCAGTAGACCATCCCTCTTTAGACTTCACCTGGAGTGTTACCTCCAGTTGGGTCTCCCAGTAAAGAAGAGACTTGGACAAATCAAGAAAAGTCCAGGGGAACCTTCCAGATGGTCAGGGTGGGATCAGTGGACATGTGACAATGTACTGAGGGAGCTGGGCTTGCTGCAGGACCCTAGCAGACACCTGCCCCTACCTATAGGAAGGGTGCTAAAGGCCCTAGATTTTCTCAAGAGAATGTGGTACAGTGGGCAGGAAACACAGGAGATTCAAGATAGTCCAAGTGGTCAGGAACTGAAGCTGTGGTCCTGGGAGGTTGTGCAGTCTCAATCCTTGGAGATCTTTCAAGAAAAGGCTCCAGGCAGCCTGGTCTGATCTTGTACCCAACTTTGAACATGAGTCTGAACTAGTGACCTCCTAAGGCCTCTCCCCATCCAAGTCATTCTGTAATTTTATTATATGCAAAAAATCAAAAAAAGAGAGAAGTGAGTTTAACACATACTTACATGCACATATGCCCCCATCTTGCCAAGGAAATTAATTTCTGCTTTTAACTTTAAAAAAAAAAGTTTATAGTCTAATAAAAATGGAGCAAAATTTTCCATCACAATATTGTGTTTTAAATTAAAACACCTCCTGAAAAAAAACAACCGTGTTTGTTCAGTTCTGCTTTCTGAGTACTCGCTAAAACCACTGAAAATCTTATTAGACCCTTGTCTTGCAGTTGGACTAATCATACACAATGGGCTGATCATGAGCAATCTGGGACAGGATCAGATCCTTACAGTTTGATGCCTCTGTGTAGTATGGCCAGGGACCAGATTGTCCTTTTCGTAAGACTGTAAGTGGCATTCACAACAGATGTGATCCTATAATCTCTGAATCTTTTTGAAAGTAGTTGTATTTGTAAGTCTCAGTGAGTTAACATTTTTAGTGAAGTAGAACAACCTCCAGCTTTCCAAAATAAACTTAGTGAATCTTAGATTGAAGAGATTTTTTTTTCTTTCCGATGATTGCTGGTTTGAATGAATTACATATTGCTGCCCAAAAGAAATGGATAATATTTAAGATGATTTTGTAGGTTTTTCACAGCTCAAAAACATGTCAAAAATATCACATGCAACAGAAGATAAATAAAATATTCATTTTCAAGTGATAAACTATTCACTTTAGCCTATTTCACTATAAAGTGCATCAGGCATTGGAAAGTTATACAGAAAATATTGAAATATCTTGATTACTTCTCACAACTTTTTTAGAGATTTCAATCAAATTATTTAATTCTTACAAGAGAAGTGTGGTGCTCCTAAGACAATGGCCTGGATATGTGATATTGCTTTCAGTTCATACAAGAATTTCACACAGGCTTTGGTAGATAAATGAACTCCTACTACTGTTCTTTCATATAAAAATGTCTTCCAAGTATCTCACCTATTTTATGTCATTTGCAAACAAAAGTCTTCTAAAATAATTTCTTACAGTCAAAAGCTAGAGAAAGTGGAAAAAATGAATTTCCCAGTGGAATTCTTCAGATGAAAGGTTTCATATTCTTACAATTTATCATACAAAGACTTAGCATATAATTTTGCAGGATGATGTGAAATGACAGTAGATTTAATTTAGTAGGGGCCAATTTAGATTGACTGAAAGATGCCCTGTGACTTCTTGTAAATTCATGTATACTTTTTTAAGTCTTACAATTTATATTTTCATTCTGCAAAAAATCTATGACAAAAAGATTGAAAGAAGATATCCAATTTTTTTGTGACCACAGAATATAAACACATCTTCCATTTCTTTCATTTGAGTTAGGGAGGAATTTATCCAAATGGATAAAATAGAATATTGGTATCTTTTAACTTATGTCTCCCATATCGTGTTTATGGGTAACATGAATCTTTGCCAAAATCTGAACTGCTACTTTTTGAATTCAATAAATCCTATGAAAAAGTCTCAAAAAACTTCAGAGAGAAAGTAATATAAGACTATCTTATATCTCCCAATATACTTTTTTTGGTGTTATCCATCACTTTTTGAGACTGTTAGTGGGAATAATATGATGTAAAGGTTTGTGCCATTAAGAATATCTTTTTAAAAGGATAAAATTTTGCAGGTTTTACTTTTGCCAGTGACAATTCTTTTAGTGCTTTCTGGTAGCCATAGGGAAAAACCTGCTTATTTCACAGAATCTAAATCAAATTAGGATCAAAACAGTTTATTGATTTTTTTAACAATATACAATTTACTGGAAATCAGTGAATTTGGGACTGATATCAGTAACACAGTAGGTAACCTGCAATACCAGGCAGTTGCAAAATAAACAATAACAAACGAATCAAAACAATAATAAATAACTTCCTCAACAATTTTCTGTAACTAATCCCAAAAAGTTCTTATCACATGCTCACATTATTATGTGTGCCCCAGGCATGGTGGCTGCCCTGCTTGCATTTAGCTGCCATGGAGATGTGGGAGCCATGGCTCTGTGCATACCCTTGCAACCTGCTCACATGTGCACTGAGAAGGAAGGGCTCCACGGGCTCGTTTACACACCCTTGTGGTGGTTCCTCACTTGCTGTCCCTACCCTGTGGAGAACAGCCACTTGCCAGGGCAAGAATCTCACAGCATTAGTTAAGGAGGTTACTCCCTCTGGCCTGTGCAGGGGCTGTGATGCCAGAGGGTGACTTCTGGCAGTACCAAGCCTGGTTTCACTCTTGGCATTTCCACTGCAAGCTCTCTCTCTCCAGTTATGATATTTGATGCTTCTTTTTTTACTTCTCACGGTGACTACTTCTTTGTATCAGAAGACTCTTTATAATTCCTCTGTTACAATTTAATCCAGCTGATGATAATTTTCTTTTTCTTTTCGTCCTCAAAACCAAGTTTCAGTATTCAGTAAGTACACACACTGCTCAGATTCACATTCTCACCAGAACATGTCAATTTGCCAAAGGTTAGCTGTACGGACATCTTTTTCCACTGTACACAACAGGAACACATGCAATTTCTCACTCTATGCTGAGGTTATCTAGATGTGCACTTGTGGCATATGGCGATAAGTAAAGTATCTAAATTTGTTAGTTGCTTAAAATATTTCATTTGAAAGTAGAATTTTCTTCTCTTTTACCCAGGAAGAAAATAATCTTTTGTACCTCCAACTATTTCTCTTCCTTTCACCAATGTCACCCAAAATTCCAAAAGGGGTAGGAAAATATTTATTTTCTCTACTTTAAAGAAAATCTAGGGAAAATACATATCATGGCTGGATCTCTAGTCACTATTACTATATAGCCAGAACAAGAATTTACAGGGTGAACAGCAATACCTTGCTGCAGTCTGGACAGTAAGAGCTGCACAAGGTGGTGGTTGTGGGGCACTGGGGAGACCTGGACTCCAAAAGGGGCTGCAGAGATCTTTGTGGAACCCTGAATGCCTTAGGTGTGATTAAAACCTGTGCTGGTTTGGTTTCATCCCTAAAGATTCTGGGCCAGGTGGATTACAGTTATGTACATAAAAATGCAAGTAATTAAAGTTATATACCTGATATGCCACTATTTCTGCATTCTATACAGACATATCCAGGGCAATTTCACTGCAGGAAGGAAGCCAAATGCAGCTGCAGGATGAAGTAATTTATACTGCTCACTTGGCCGTTTAAGTTGCTGGTAAGATAACCACATTAAACTGTTTATTTGTCCATATCATTTTGCTTCTGATCCTAGTGATATCTCTGGCATCACATAAAAATCACTTCTGAAAATCCTTGTGGTTATCTCCACATCAAAAACTGGGCAGTGAAGCAGATATTATGCTTGACTGGAAGGCACAGATTTTTAAAGAACTTGTTCAGGACTTCAAGTACAGTGTAATGACTCATCAATTTCTTTCTAGCACACATCAAACACAATTTAAAACTCATTTCCATGTATATTGCTAAAATGAGAGGCTTTCCATCACTTTCTTAAGAGAAAATTCCACTGTCTTAAAGTTCTTATTGTTACGAAGATTATTTTCTTCATGTTTACCTTAAATTTTCCACTGTGTTTTACCCTTATGTCCTAACTCTATTTACTTCATCACATTTATTCCCAAAATATGATTGTCCTTTTCTCTGGATTTTCAGAGATGCAAAAGTTATAACTTGAGGACTATAACATTTACCTGTAGGATTTTCAGATTTAACTGGAATCAGGTCTGCCTGTGAACCAGTGCTTACTTTATTCCAGTTTACGGTGTATCATGGTGTCTTAGATTTGATATGATTGATAGAAAGGCCAATTTTCTCAAGTTAATCTGTTTCATTCTAGAAACTCCCTTGTTAAGAATAATGGATAAACCTCCGCCACTAAAGTAAAGGCTAAACCTAGTATCACAGACTCAGAATGTTTCATATTGTAAATGACCTTTAAAGGTTATCTAGTCCAAAATCCATGCCAGGCGCAGGGAGCAGGGGCGTCTTTCACTAGATCAGACTGCCCAACTTGACCTTGAACAGTTCCACCTTCAGCTTCCCTGGGAAAATTTTTCCAGTGTCTCACCATCCTCACAGTAAAGAATTTCTTCCTTGTATCTACCCTCTTATAGCTTTGTCTATCTTCTTTAAGGTTAAAACTATTATCACTTGTCCTGTCCCTACAGACTTTGGTATAAATCTCTCTCCTCCTTTCTTATAAGTCCTCTTTATATATTGAAAGACCAAAATAAGGTGTCCTTAGAACCCCAGCTTTCTTGACCTGTCTTCATAGGAGAGGTGTTCCAGCCTCCTGATCATTTTTGTGGCCCTCCTTTGGACATACTCCAACAGGTACATGGTTTTCTTGTACTGGGAGTCTCAGAGCTGCATGCAGTACTCCAGGTGGAGTCTCATGAGAGCAGAAAGGACAAATCACCTCTCTGGACCTCCTGATGATGCTCCTTTTATGCAGCCCACTATGCAATCATTTTTCTGGGCTGCAAGCACATCCTGCTGGGTCATATCCAACTTTTCATCAACCAGGACCCCCAAATCCTTCTCTGCAGGGCTGCTCTCATCCAGTCTGTATTGACACTGGGGATTGCCCTGACGCAGAAGCAGGACTTTGTACTTGGCCTTGTTGAACTTCATGAGTTCCGCAGGGGCTCACACCTCGAGACAGTCAAGGTCCAATCTGAAGGTTACAGTTGTTCACCTTTTCAATCTTCTCTTTCCATTTCTAATATTTTGCACGGTAGAAGGGATTTTGACTGAGGTACAGGATAAAGGTAGTTTGAGTATTCATTCTGTTTGGTAAGTATTGACCCTGAGGTTGTAATGGAGGAAATACATCAAGAATGCAGGGCATAAACAGTGGTGTCCCTTTAATGGAGCTTGATTGTACATCTAAATCTGCTTTTACATTTACAGTGACTGAAGAAGAAAGGAACGAGTTCATTAGATAGCATGTATTGATTAAAGTGAAGAAAACACAGCTACTTACTATCCTTTTCTGTTAGCAAACAAATGCTCTCTAGAACCACATCTTTCATTAATTTTCATCACAGTAGCCAGATTCCAAATATATTTCATTTCCTGAGGCCTAAATCTCTAAATATTTTGATGTTTATAGATGTATTACTAAAAGTTGGAACCACCATTCTCCACAAGAGTGAATGACAAATGATCCCATAGTAAAAACAACACAAGAATATAAAACTTAGTGCCTCAAAGAGCAAAGCACTAATGCACAAATAAGATTTGTACAGATGCTGCCAAATCTGAAGCCACAGGTGACTAGCTGAAACACCAGCTGGTGTTTGCTGCACCTGCTTATTGCCATACATACTGTTCAAAATGGTGTTTCATTTTGTCTGATAGATCTACAGTAGCTACTTTTATTCTCATGAGTGATAAGGATGCTTCTAGATTTCCCTTGAACACGACTCTGTCTTGCAATAGACTTACCTCACCACCACACATTGTTTAGCATTAGAATTCTATTCATTACAATATTTCTGTAACTTCAACAAGCACATGAACTGCTCTGGACATGCTGTTTTAATTTCTCCACTTGGCTGGACCTGAGAAATAGGGGCAGTGAGACAGAAATAAAAAGCGGTGGGCAGTTGGGAACTGGATCACAGTGGCCTTGCAGAGAGTGTCAGAGCTTTCATGCTCTTCTC
>WAAB01022953.1:0-18541 GCA_013389865.1 Piaya cayana
ATTCTATGATTCTATGAATGAGGGACTAGTCTGAGGGAGGCTTTTGGTTTCTAAATTCCTGTACCTTTTCCAGGTACAGATCCTGTCTCTCCACTGTGGTGCAGGGATCAACACTACGAAAGAAGTAGAAACAGGAATTAACATTGCTTAGGCTCAATAAGCCCATTACAGTGAGAAAATACTCCTTTTTTGTCATTGATCTCTCTTATTTGGAACATGGTGGGAAGTAGAACTAAGTAAAAACCTAGCCTGAAATCAGTTATTTCAATCAGAATGTTTCCCATATTACCTTACAGAGTTATACTGCTCATGGGTGATTCCTTATTTCTACTTGGAATGGCCTGACTCCCAGGGTACTGCCATGGACTCCCATGTACAATGGAATATAACGTTCAACTGGAGAGCTCACTGCAGGGGTATAGATGGAAAGGGAATATTACCTATCTGCAATATAACTTTGATGAGGTGTGCAATAACTTAAAATTTAAAACTCCTTTTTTGTTTCAGCTTAATTTTTTTCCATCTCCTCACCTTTTTTTTTTTTTTAGTTTTAAAAAAGTCAGCGCTCTTCCATGGGAAGTAAATATGTCTAAGAAAAAGGGTTAGTTTGAAAGTTAATATTCATGCCAATCTTCACAACTTTTCAACCATCCACTGTATTAAAATTTCTGAATTAATTTTTTTTTCCTCCCTCTTAAAGATCTGGTTTGCTGTTAGTAAATACAAATTATCAAAGTGGGCAACAATGTAGTAATAAAATTAAACTAAAGAAAACCACTTTCCTATTTTTCCATTAATTCCCTCTTTATGTGTATATGATACTGTGCTATCTTTTATCAACATAGGCCTATGCTGTGAAATTAAATCAATAACCAGTGTGCCTAAATTGAACTCTGAAGAGTAAAAAACCAAACCACTTTATGCTATTGTTATTTTGCTTTTCATTTCTTATTTATTTCAGCTTGTCTTTACATTGCAGTCTGTGCTTAATCCAAATGAGCACCAATCTTGAATTATGTGGTGCTGTACAGCTACTTTGCACTCAGATGATACTATTGGAAAAATTTAAATGATTTTTCCAGTAACTGATATATTCTTTTTTTCTTGTAAAATGACCAACTCAGTCATACATGTTACAGATGTAGCATGGTTTGCTGTGAGGAGAAAAAAAGTTGTGATTGTGGTGAGGTTTAAGAGACATATCGAACTTTCCTTAATTCTATCTTTACTCTGTTTTCCAGCTCACAGACAATTGTGCACATTCAGAAAGCTAAAAAAAAATAAAAAATCATAGAATGTCCTGAGTTGGAAGGCACCCACAAGAATCATCAAGTCCAACTCCTGTCCCTGTATAGCCCAAACATTTGCACTGTGTGTCTGGAGGTGTTGTCCAAACACTTCTGGAATATTGTCAGACTGCTTCCCTGGGAGCTGTTCCAGTGCTCCATCACCCTCTGAGGCAAGAACCTTTTCCTAGTATCCAAACTAACCCTCCCCTGGCACATCTTCCTGCCATTCCCTTGGGTCCTATCGTTAGTCACATGAAAGATCACCTCCTGCTCCTCTTCCTTTCCTTGTGAGGAACTTCTGAATTGCTATGAGGGCTCCCCTCAGTCTGCCCTTCTGAGGCCATTCCTACAGCCAGTGGCATCACAGATGAGGTCTCAGGTGAGCTTGTATGGATGTTGTGCATGTTCTCTGTTTGTCCATTGACTGATTCCATGCAGGTGGGGTTTGAACAGGGGTTTCCTGTGCACTGGGTTTAGAGTGCCCGTTTTAGTGACCGATCTGAGCAGACAAGAATGCCCAGCATAGAGGATGTGTCCTTGCTATGGCACATCCTGCACATCACTCCACTGTCACGTTGTCCTCATTTCCTACCATGAGAATTTCTCTCTCACAAAAACTTGAGGCTTACTTTGACAAAAATTCCATCAGACAGGAACACATGTTAAATAAAACAAAAGTATGAAAAGCCTCATAAAATGCCACGGCTGCTGTATATCATGTTCCAAAACATTAAAGACTCCACAGGCACAGGAGTTCACAGCGCACACTAGGGTGTCCTGGGTTTCACTTTTCATGGGCTTTTGTTATTTTTGCTGCTGGAAGTTACTCTGAAACTGAGTCAAATGAATTATTAAGTGACCTTGAGTACCTGCTGTTTATGCACTGAATTTATAGAATATTTTTGTTATTGCATTGATTTGCATTGTTTATTAGCATATTAATAAGCAAATAATAATAAAAATAGTTATGACTAAGAATTTACACTATGCAAAGTTGATTTTTTTTTTTCTGCCTCCCCCTTTTACTTGGATTCCTGACCTGGACTTGGTCCCTATGATGTTTTTGTTTGCAGACACTGAAGAACGAGCTGGATTGAAGGGATGGTGCTCTCCTCTTCTTCGTTGCCCTAATCTAGATCACATTGTAGATGGGCCAATGCTGCAGGCAGGCAGGGTGCACTGAGCAAACTTCAGTGTGCTGCTGTACAATACCTGGGCCTCCTGTCCTGCTCTTGATCTCTGGATCATGTCCTTTTTCCAGGGATGAGCACCTAGAAATCAGAGCACTTTCATACCAATGCTGTGATCCCTCTGCACTAACTGGCACGTGGTGGGTATGGAAGGAGTTCAATAGCTGCAGGCAGCAGGTAAGGGTCTTCTCTGGCCTTCAGTGAAGTGAGTTCCAGCTCTCTCTATCCAAAAGTATGCCTTTGGGAGGTTTTATTTATTGCTAATTGGAAAGAACATTAACAAACTATAATAAATCTAGTTGTTCCTGTACCTGTGTTTATGCCCTAGAGGCCAGGCATTAATAGCATCTTAACCAGGGTGTTAGGGATGTACTTCGCCCAGATTGGTGTTACCTTTTCAGCATACAGTGAAACAAAAAATAGGCTAAAATAGGAACACATTTAACTCAAGTAGATGGGTGGAGGAGTGGGTGTATTTGCAGTTGTGCCAATGCATCCAAGGTACCTCCAAATGTGGTGAAAACCAGCATGGAAGTGTAACAACAGAAATGTCCAGTGGCAGCAGAAACAGGACACATCTACAAGTCTTCCTCCATAAATTGTCTTAAGTTCAGTTTGAGATTTAATTTGCCTTAGAAGTCCCACATTGGAGTTAAGTTTTTGGAAAATCTCTAAGGACAGAGGTCCCACAGCCTCTCAGGGCAGTGTGCCAGTGGTGGACCTACCCAGTGAAGAACTTTTTTCTTTGCACTTGCTGTGATGTAGGCATTGCTTCTTGTACTTTCAGTGTGAGATATCTGAGGGTTTTGCTTTGTCTTATCTACAACCCCCTTCAGGGAGCTGAAAGCAGCAATTGGCTCCCCTCAACAATTGATTCTCCAGGCTGAAAACCTCATCTCTTACTAGGTCATGCTCACATTTAGTACACATGCTCTCAGATCTGGGATAAGTATTTTCACATAATGTCTCATTTTAAAATAATCGGTAAGCATTTAAAATGTTTTTTTTTTTAACTGGATCTGATCACTTCCCTGAGTCCTTTTGTTCCTGCAGTCAAAGAATGATCTCACCCTGTCAAGCCTATCCTTGTGGCACTTTGTCTAAGCAAACCTGAAACATAACCAGCAGAAGAAATGAAAAGGCCATTTTCTATGATTACCCATATCCTCCTGCTGAGTCTAAGTTCAAAGAGGCTGAGGTTAATGGGCAGAAGTCAAAGACACCAAGAGCTTCCTTTTTCTCCCCTTCTTTTCTACTTTTCAACAGGCTTTCAATCGTTTCTGCCATCCTCACTCCCCACAGCCCTGGCTGGGAAGAGTGCTTCCCGACCATAAAGAGCTAGGAGCTTTGCTAATGCATCTGTTGCTTCTGGAGGAACCTGACATCAGGCCCTGGAGGATGCTCTCCTGGTGAGTCAGTGGACCAGTTTTAGCCATCCTGCTCTGCTCCTTCTCAGTGTGCACATTGACCACACACACACATATATATATATATCATATAATGAGTGTTCTTGAGGGTATTTTTAAAGTTGATGCCATTATGTATTATTTTTCATAACTGGCAGCCTTATAATGGGACTCAAGTCACTCTCCTGCTTTTGCAGTCTGAGTACAGATAAGTAGTTTATTTTCCATGTTATTGCTGTTCGGTGTGATAATCATGGCCACCACAAGTTGTGACATAGATGAACTTCATGGATGTGCTTTGTGTCATTTCTGTAGACTGAATGAAAGGAAAATGTAAGGCTATGTAGACAGTGAGAGCTGCAAGCTGCTGTTCAAACTAGTAATTAGCAGTTAGCCCATCAACCTTTAGCAAAAATTGAATCTTTATGGCCTACTGGTCTTTTTTAGTGACTTAGTACAAACACAAAAGCTATGTCACAGACTTAATACTACTGAGTAGGCTTCAAGAGGCAGAAAGCAGTCAGGAAGCTGGGAGCAGCAGGAAATTGAGACGTGACTGGGGGAGATCTGCTTGGAAAGGAAGCAGAGGCAGCACACCTCTGGGCAACAAAATTGCAGGAAGCAGATCTAAAAGTCATCGTCAGTCAACTTTTCTCTCAGATAATGCTGTTCCGTGTACATTGGTTATAAATTGACATGATTGTACCAAAGGAATGCTGAACTTTCTGAATTCTGACAAGGCTAAGGACAAGAGGAAATGACCCTAAGTTGCACCAGGGGTGGTTTAGATTGGATACTAGGAAACATTGCTTCACGGCAAGGGTTATCAATCATTGGAACAGGCTGCTCGGGGAAGTGATGGTGTCCCCATCCCTGGAGGGAGTTAAAATACATGTAGGTGTGGCACTTAACAATGTGGTTCAATGGTGGACTTGGCAGTAATTGTGTTTTACAGTGGGACTCGATGACCTTAAAGATCTTTTCCAATCTGAACGATTCTGTGACCCTGTTGATTCTGTGTAATAGTTGCTATATTTTATGGACTGAGCCCAACACCTCTGTCCTTCTGCAATAATTTTTCAGTGCAAGTTTCCCATGAGTTGAGCCAAAACTTTACCTCAAGTCTCATTACAATCTTATAAGCACCTGAATAACAGAACTGATTGCTTGGCTGCTTTATATAGAGAGGCTGTTGACAGTGAGGCCGCAAACTGCTGAATGCCGCAGCTTGGAGCTCCAACTGGGTTTCAGGATGGATAAGCACACCTGAGGGAAACTCCATGCCCTAGAGCTTCATGAGGTAGCATCTAAGTTGATCTAAGTGGTCTAGTATTGAGGTTTCCAGGGCTCAATTTCTACTCATTTGAGGTGAATCTGAGCTTGAAGAGAGACCATGGTGTGTAACCTGCATGCACTCAGGTTTTGTGCTCTATAGGAAAATAGTCCCAGCTTCAGGCTTGAAATCAGGTCTTTTCCTATTGATTTTTCCAATACAAATGTATTTATTGCCACTTTCATCCCCCTTTGAAGCCTATCTCTTCATTTGCCTGTTGTCTTTGATCTGGAGGATGCATGGTGCCTCTTCAGTGCTTTTTCTGTTCTCTTTTGCGAGGCATTATGGTTTCTATTGTGTACACATCAAAGTCTTGGAAGTGTGGCCCCAGAAAGAATTACAGATCAGCAGAACAGCCATAACTGGTCTAAGTGTGTTATTATTTATTATTTATATCTTGCATAGTACCAGGTGTGTAGCAGGTGCTCTGAGTCTGGGCTGTAGGACAGTGAAATCGATAGGAAATGATCCTTAATTAATTGAGCTCCTGGTCCTAAAGTAATTCAGCACTTCCATTGAGAATTAACTCATCAGTCTCTCTTGCTAAGTAAACATCACAATAAATAATATAAACTGTTGCTTTCAGAATGGAGGTTTTGGAGGTTTTTCCCCCCTGCAACTCAAAAGGAGCTTTTGTTTAAAGTTTAAAATTCTTATGGAGCTATGCCTCTGGGCATTTTAGACATAAGATGAATAAGAAATGATCTAGGGTTTTATTTAGAAAAAAAATTCCTGTGCATATACAGGCTTGTCATTTTGAAATGAAATTTTCATACAAACTTCCAGCCCAAGGGACCAAGCAGGATCTTCAGATTTAAGAATTAATAAGCGATCTGCCACTCAATGGATCCCTGGGCACTATGTCCACACCAAAATCTATCTCTGTCTGTCATCCCTGGGCACCATGAGGTTTTTGTATTTACTGGGAGTCAGCGCAATGTGTCTTTACACAGTACTATCTGCAGGAAGTGATTAATCCAGCAGAGCCAGGTGACTTCACAGACCACTAAAAGCTACTAATTAATTCTAACTTCAAAGATCCATAAAGACACACTCTATCAGATCAGGAGGAAGCTTACAGCTAGGCTTTTCACTTGTCAGAGGGAAAAATACTTCCAAATTGTCAGGTCTCTCCAGAAACATGGTTTGTTCCTAAGCTGTCAGTCCTGCGCTCTTTTCAGGCTGCCAGGTAACAGTGAATGAGCAGGTTCGTATACAACGAAAACAGCCCCAGCTTCATACCTGCATCCCAGCCTTTGAAAAGCAGCAGGGTTGTGTAAGGATCTGTACTCGTGCAGCATCCAAGATACAGTTTCTTTTCACCTACCTCCTTCATCTCCTTCCTCCCTATCCTGGTTTTAAATTTATGACAACTTGCTTAGATGATGTGGGATGCTGGAGGAGGGGGAAGAGACCCAGAGTGTAATCCCAGTGCTAACTTTGCACATCGGCTTCCACCCCATGAGCACCATCTAGCTGATTCCTGACACAACAGCATGGGAGGCTGAGCAGGTGCAGCCACTGAAATTCAATGAAACAAGTTTTCCATGGTGATGTAAGCTATAAAAATACCATGAAGCACCTGGGAGCCTCAGATCCATATAAACTGCTTGCCACAAATGCACATCTTGTTGTCCCACAGTGCAGTGACGCGAGAAAAGCATCTTCTGCCATGGGCTGTCCGCATGAAGCAAGTTTCACAGCCTGAGGCTTAGGGTGTTTCACCTTTTGTACTGTATAAATATCAAGAGTATTGCATCACATTTGTTTTCAGCTGATCAATTCTCTGTTAAACCAGCACTGTGCTGAGGGAGAAGCACTGAACTGGAGCCTGAAAACCTCCTTGTGCCTGAATACACTCTGATTCCTCAGCTGAGAAACAGGACTGAGAACTTATTTATAGCATTTTTCTTCAAAAGCATTCAGTAAAGATGACTTAATTACTTCTTGCATTGTAATTCAAAAGTATAAAAAATCTCTTGTATTCCAAATTAGAAAGGTTTTTTACTCCTTCCTGAAGGAGAAAAATAGTTCCCTGGGTTGGAGTTTGGAGGGGAGGGGATGTACTTTTACAGATTTTATATTTCCAATCCTGCTCTAAAGAGTCTCGATGGAGAATTTCTCTGGAATGACAGTCTACCAGTATAGAAAAACTGCTTCTCGTTGTTGTTAGCGTTAGCATTGCACTGATACATAGGGCGAGGATTTACAGTGTAGAAACTGAGATATCGGGGATCCACTGCAGCGAGCACAACTGTGAATGATGAAATGACAGGTTCTGTATTTTTTCCAATTTTCATAGGCACCTATTCATTCTTTTCCTTATACCTATAGCTCATGCGTTCATCATTTCTCAAAGAAATAAAAAAATACACTGTATGCCACTTGGTTCTATTCAGTGTGGAGCAGTATTGGGAGGGAATATGCTGGATAGGAATTGGGGGAACATTATAAGGAGGTATGGAAGGTTTGTATTTCTTATTTAATATATGAAAAGCAGCTACCAGTCTGGCTGCTATGTATCTGTATTAGAAAAATTGTCACATTATGTATCTCCCTATGAAAGCACACATTCCAAATTAACAAAAATATGGGACAGTGTAGCAGGCACCCAGTCATGTGGACATTTGGTACATAAAATTCAAGAGTTATTTATGTAATCTACTGTCACACTTTCAGCTGAAAACTGTTTCCCCTCATCCAATCACAGCATTTCTTGATAAAGAGTCACTCCTTACCTTTCCTGCAGCCCCTCTCAGTACTGGGAGGCTGCCCTCAGTTTTCCCGGCAGCCTTGTCTTCTTGAGGCTGAATAAGCCCAAGTCTCCCAGCCTCTCCTTGTATGGGAGGTACTCCAGCCCTCAGATCATCTTCATGGTCTCCTCTGGACTCATTCCAACAGGTCGTTCCTGTGCTGCAGACTCCAATGCTGAACGTAGGACTTCAGGTGAGGCTTCATGAGAGCAGAGTAGAGGGGGAGAATCACATCCCTTGACCTGCTGGCCACAGAAAGCTTGAAAAAGTTTGGGTTATTAAACACAGGAAATGCTGAAACCACCTGAAAAATTACAGAGTATCATCTCACAGAGCCCTCAGATGCATAAGTATCCATGTATCCATCTCCAAAGCTAGCTGGGAGCCAAGTGTAAGGAGATAGTTATTGACTACACCACCAGTCTGCCTCAATGTTTTTGAAGGATGATAAATTGATAGCTCTCCATATGACAAGACCAACTTTCACCTGATGGGGAAGCAAGGCTGTACTTTGTACTGTGTGCAATGGATGGTGCTTTGGGCATAATGTTGACTGCCTCTATGAGCCGTGCTTCGGGTAGCACCATTAAGTCACTGATCTGTGCACTGTGCTAGTGGTTAATTTATGGCTTGCCTGCTGCCTGCAGGCTACCTAAACTGTTACTGTATTCTTTGTTCTATCAAAATCAATTTGGATGGTAGTGCTTCATTTGGGGTTTGCTCTACTTAGTGTAGTGGAGGCCTTCTACCAGATGATTCAAAATTATTTTGGCAGTTGTCTCCTTGCACTGGCCAGTATCATTGAAGCTGTAAGAGTTGGGTGAGAATCAGCTGGCTTATCCACTGTCCTAGAGTCCAGCAGACTCATGACTCTACCATTGTTGCTTGCTGAGATTCTTCAGAGCTAGTAGCATGATGGCTGACAGCACCAACAAATACATATAATTTGTTATCTTCACTATCCCAACAACACATTAGAAAAGCTGCTTCTTGACAGCTGGCTAACTCCTGCCATTAGCAACAACATTGTTCTACAACCTGCATGGCAATGACTACAGGGTTGCCCAAGCAGGCTAAATATGTGTATTATTTTTAGACATAATAAATGCTAACTTATAGATACACTCATTGTGTAACTGAAGTCTTGTTTCTTTCAGAAAAATGAATTGTGTTTCTTCCTTGATTGCATTTTCCAAATGCCTAGTTTAAAAATTATTTCCTCCTTCTCTAGCTACCCCTTAAGTTTTCTCTTAAACATGATTTTCTTAAGCATAAATCTTGGTGAAAGCCTGCAGGTGATCCTCCTATCAGAAGTACAATGTGATTATTATTTTCTGGAATGCATTCCCCAAGTGCCTCATCTGCAGTGCTGGATTTTTCCATGCCGGGGAAATTAACAGCAGTCCTTTCTAAACAGTTCTGCCTTCAGTGACTTGAAGCAAACTGGAAGAAGCCTTTTACACTCAGATGCAGGTACAGCTAAAGATGTAAGTGAAAGACTACATGTTTAAGATAACAGCTACTCTGACTGAATTGGCAAGTGTTGCTCTGAGGGTCAGCACAGAGATCTTTTCCCAATCCCAATATCCTTGCATGATGAAAGAGGAGAGATTTAGACAAGATATTAGAAATAAATATTTTAGTGTGAGGGTAGTGAGGCACTGGAACAGAGAAATGGTGGAAGATCCATCCCTGGAGGTGTTTGAGGTCAGGTTGGATGACGCTTTGAGCAACTTGATACAGTGGAAAGTGTCCCTGCCCATGGCAGGGGTGCTGGAACTGGGTCTTTTACAACCCAAAGCTATCTGTTATGGTGATCATAGAATCCTAGAGTGATTTGGGTTGGAAGGGGCCGTAAAGATTATGATGATTATGATGATGTTACAGCTCCTAAGAAAGGCTCATGTTCTACTACAGGGCTGGTGCAGGGGAACCGCATTTCTCCCCCTGTCTACATCTCACAGTCCTGGTCTGGCCTTTAGCCACCCTCATGATTTCTCCTGACTCCATTCTTAATTAGCGATCTAACAGTAATGCTGTCTGTCTCCTTCACTCAGCTGTTGTGAGGAGGAATTTACTGATGTTTGTAAGACAGTCAGAGATGATAGCTGGGGCATATATATTCCTTATTCTGAAGGGACAAGTCAGTTAAATGCACTCAAGGCACAAAGACTTCATAAAATATGAAACCCTTGTGAATATATTCCATTTAATTGTATTCCATATTGTATTTTTGAGTACCTTCTTGTAAAATGGTGCATAATCTTTAATGAATACGAGACTATAAGGTCTCCTTTGGATTTAAATCCTAAGTATTTGCATAAATTTATCCCCATAAAATTATTTTATTGGCAAATGAAATGCACACACAGATGTACCTTTTGGGGCTTAGTTTTGTAAGCAAGGTATCTTATTCTGCTCTCAACACAGCTGGCAGTACGTTACAGTAACATCAGTAGATTTACTTACAGATGTAAGATCACTACAGAAATTCCCAGCTGATGAATGATGAGTTGTGATTGTCAGTCAACTGTGAGTATATACACCTGTTCTACATCACCCTAACCTTAACCACAGGATCCTTTGGTTGGAAAAGACCTTTAACATCAGTGAGTCTAGCTGTACCTGTCCTCTACTAAACCATGTCACTGAGCACCTCCTGTATGCATTTTTTAAGTACCTCCAGATATGGGGACTCAACCACCTCTCTGGGCAGCCTCCGCTAGTGCCTGAGAACCCTTTCAGTGAAGAGGTTTTTTCCTGATGTTTAGTCTGAGCATTCTCTGATGGAACCTGAAGCCACTTCCTCAGCTTGAGGCCATTTCCTCTTATCCTATCACCTGTCACTTGAGAAGAGACCAACACCCACCTTGCTACAATCTCTTTTTAGGTAGTTGTAGACAGTGATAAGGTCTCCCCTCAGCCTCCCTTTCTCAAGGCTAAATAATCCCAGTTCCCTCAACCGCCTTTCATAACACTTGTTCTCCAGCCCCCTTCACCAGCTTCCCTGTCCCCCTCTGGACATGCTCCAGCACTTTAAAGTCCTTCTTGCAGCAAGGGTGCAGAACTGAACACTTGGATTTGAGGTGAAGCCTCACTAATGCCAAGTACAGGGGAAGGATCACTTCCCTGATCGTGCTGACCACACGGTTTCCAGTACAGGCGAAGATGCCATTGGCCTTCTTCACCACCTGTGCCAATGCTGACTCATGTTCAGCCACTGTTAACCAATACCCTCAAGTCCTTCTCTACCAGGCAGCTTTCCAACCACACTTCCCCAAGACTGTAGCACTGCATGGTTTTGTTGTGTCCCAAGTGCAGGACTTGGCACCTGGCCTTGTTGAACCATTGAGTAGTTATTTTCCTTTGTGCACTGCAGAGAGATTTCTTTTCAAGCAGCAGTGCGCAGTCCCATGCCACAGTCTGGAGCTAAGTCACCTACCACTCTTTAATCAGTTGGTAGGTCTGGCAGTTCAACATTATCTGACCTTCAATTTTTCTTCCAACAGCATATGCTGGGACTTGTATTTTTAATTTCTCTTAGTCACTAAAAGGTATATACTGGTGGAACTCAATAATTTTAATTAATATGGAATATATATAATATATGAAAATATATTAAGTGTGTATATATATAATTTAAATTTCTAATAATAATATACTATACAATTAATTTTAAAATACATATAGATATATAAGCTGCAGGTAAGTCATAAAACAAAACTGCTTTGAAAACTCCATGATGAAATCCCTTGAGCACTTTGTGGAAATATGTGGTGGCTACTACAGGCTACTGAAAACATGCTTTAAATGCCTGCTAAGGGTCCTAGGTAGAATTAATATAATGGCCTCTTCTTTTGAAATATAACATTGATAGAGGAGTATTGTAAGTACAGTGCATTAACGCATCCAAAAATAATGATGACCTTTGGTTTAAGCAACACATGCTGAATTTGAAATAACATTCCTCTCTGGAAAGAGATTGCATTTTACCAGGAGGAGTGATGTTTAGGCAGAAAAGGATAGGAGCCAACCTTTGCGGTGTCAGGGCAGGATGTAGAAAAGGCAACCGAACCTGAGAGTTAATTCAGTGTCACAGATGGGACAGTTGTTCACACATGATTTTATTGGTATTTTTCATCAATCAGATGTTATAAAAGAAGTTAAAAACCAAACAAACAAATGAAGAAGATGAAAGGAGAAAAGCTCTATGCATGATCAGGCACTGCCTGAGTTTAGAACTGATATCTTTGACACATTTTGGAGCTGACATTCTTCACAAAACTTGTATGAGGCTAGGTGGAGAGGGTTGACCAGGTGGAGGAGGTTGACCCTATGTTCAGGGTTAGGGAATCATGGAATCATTCAGTTTGGAAAAGACCTTTGAGATCATTGACTCTAGCTCTAAATGCAGCACTGTCACACCCACCACTAAAACATGTCCCTAAGTGCTACGTCTTTTAAATCCCTCCAGCATTTCCTGCCCTGAACCCCAAGAGTACACGCTGGGGAATGTTTGCATTAAAACAGTTTCTTAATGAATTTTCTCTCTCTTTTTTTTTGTCCTTTGCTATAATGCTACAGGTTGGAGTCCTCCAGGGAAATGCAGCACAGTGAGACCCCAGGGGTCTGCTGGGAGCACACAGCAAGTCAGAGGTCCTCTCTTCTGTCATATACAGTGTGTCCCTGCCTGTTCCCAGTGCAACTAAAGAGAAACAGTTAGGATAAATATTTCAGCACACAAACTACATTACCTCAAAGTAAGTTTCCTTACCAGTGCTTCCAGCTGTCTGGGTCTGCAGTCTCCTCACCTGTCTTCTCTGAATCATAGATTCATGGAATGATTTGAGTGGACCAGCGATACATGCAGTTCCAACCCCTTGCCATGGGCAAGCACACCTCCCACTGCATCAGGTTGCTTAAAGCCTCATCCTTGATCTCTTCCAGGGCAGTGGCGGCCACATCTTCTCCGGGCAACCTGTGTCACCGCTTCACCACCCTCAAAGGGAAACATTTCTTCCTAAAATCTTGTCTAACTCTCCTCTCTTTCAACTTAAAACCATTTCCCCTTATCCTATCCTTACACTCCCTGAGAAGGAGCCCTTCTCCAGTTCTTGTAGGCCCCTTTCAGTGCTGGAAGGCTGTTATAATGTGTCTTAGTCTCACATCTCTTACCTGGCATCAAAACTGAATGGCAGACGCTGTCTTATTTCTTATTTATGCAGGGTCTGACTGTTAGTTAATCTGCAGCACCAGCAGAAGCTCCTGGCAGGGGATGTCTGCTGTGCTGGCGGCTGGCTGAAGCCTGAAACAGTTAAACAGGCCTAAGAGCACCTAAGAGCAGAACGGTGAATGCTGTGCTGGGATTAGGATGTGTTTCTTGAGGGATAATACACTTTGGTCACTACTGACGTTCTGAACACCTAAGGGGAGAGATGGGGAGGGAGACAAAAAGAAGGCTGTGCTATGATGGGTCATCTTTCAATCTCTTCTGTGATAATAACCTCAGAAAGAGAGAAAAACACTACAAAAATGAAATAGACAAAGTGTATGTATCACTTGTTACACAAAGGGCTATTATTTTTCCCTGCATGTGTACTTACCATTAGAAAGGTCTTAAGGATTATTAAAAAATAAAAGGGCTGATAGCTGCCAAAGGTGTTTTAAGATTAACCAGCATAATTACCCTTCCAGTTGGAGGGAAGTTCAGAAACAACCAGATATTTTCTGACCTTAGGGTGGTAAAGGTGTTGTGTTCAGCCTCTGGAAGAAGTATTAACTTCGTATAGCGAAGGTACCTTTATTCTTTCCCCACTCATCAGTTTATTGCCACAGTAGTGGCATTGGTCTGGCATTTGGAGAGAGCTGTTTGTTTTGTGAAGATAAAGTTGCTGCAGGGATGGTGCTGAGCAAGGGCAGGGGAACCGAGACAAGGGAATGGGATATCAGGCAGCAGGTACATGTAAAGTGTGATGAGAACAAGCACCTGCTTCTCAAATGAATCTTGGTGTTTGCCAACTGATTAAAAGCTGAGCTATTTTCTTTATTGAGGTTAGGAACAGGGCAAAACAGGACCCCAGTAAAAGTGCTTTTTTGAATAGCTAGAAGTTTAGATACAGTTATTCTTTTTGGAAGAAGCTTTTTTAGTCATTGTGGCAAGGTGAAGGCTGATTCTCAAAATCCCTTCTCTGTTGCCTGTCTTGCATTTCAGCTAAAAAGCAGCTCTTCATTTCCAAAGAACGCCCGTGACATATAATTATACTCCTTCCTTACAAGTGGCCTGCTTTCAGGGGCACCATGCATGAGACTCTTTGATCACTACTGTGTGATCAACCTCCAAATTAAATTCATTCATTGCCACTTAGCACCAGATAGTAACTCATTTTACAAAGGAAGTGGTTACTCAGCCATTCTCTCTGCTATTCCATTGTCGTGTCAATAAATATGAAAGCAGAGGATAGACAAAACAGCACCAGTATCTCAATCTCCTTAATGCATTTATTTCACCCTGCCTTTTGCCTTCCACACAGCATGATAATAGCTGCTGTGGTGCATGTCATTCACCAGCATCATGGATTAGGGACCACGTGTGAACAAATCATAGAATCGTGGAATGTCCTGAATTGGAAGGTACCCACAAGAATCATCAAGTCCGAGTCCTGTCCCTGCATGGGACACAGGTACAGGGAGGAGCAAGGGTCAGCCTTTGCCTTCATTTCCTCAAGGACCATTCATCCCTCAAGATGAGTTGCCCATGCAGAGCATGTGCTCACCCAAGAGGTACCATGGTCCTTTCTTTTAGGTCAGGGCTGCAGCAATTCCTGTCTGTGGCATTCAGAGTTAAAATAGTATTTGCCTCCCATTTATGTCACACATAACTCTCAGTATTTCTTCTGCAGTGATAGGTTTTAAAAGAAGAAAATACAGGAAATACATGGAAATGTATTTTTGAAAGTTCTAATTGGCACAGATCAGTGCCCCAGTTCTCTGCAAATACAATTAGATCGGATTTAAAGGACTCTGTACTCATTAGGTCTGTACTTCTGGCAGTCAGAGAAATGCTGTATAGAGTATACATTCATGTATGTGGCTCCTGAATGGTGTAGATTCATCATCACTAGGAGTATTGTGGAAACTGCTCTGCTGACAAGGATCCGGGTCTCTTCTCTGTATCTCATGTGTCTTTGGATGTTTCAGACAAGTAGGGAGCAACAACATAGATAATTAGACTTCAATAATTAACGATTAAAAATAGAAGATTCTTTAGTATATTATTGGAAAAAACATACACTTTGAGAATGAAGCCAACCCCTCTACCCTTCTATTTTGAGTATTAGTTTTATATTTTAAGTATTACAACAATTATATAAAGTTAAGCAAAATGCTTTGAAAAAAAACACTTCGAGCTTCCTGCAGTCATTGCAGGATATTAGGTTGTAGACACATAATGGGGTGTGTATTTATAAATAGTAGATTTTTCACTAATATTCTGGATCAAATTTTAAAGTCTATCAATCATTGTTTTATTCTTTGAATGAACACCAATAAAATGCAATCATGTTTTGTTCTAATACTAAGGCACTTTGAATACTAAAACAGGTAATAGAAACAAACATTATGAAGTTGTAATCTCCTAATCCACTGAAGGTGTAATCTTGAGTTTATATTCACTTCTTCCACTAAGGCAAATCCATATCACCTGCAGTCCTATCTCCAGTTCTGGAATTCTCAAAATAGACAGATACAGATCTGTTGCAGCAATTCCAGAGGAGGGCCATGAAGATGATCAGAGGGCTGGATCACCTCTGTTGTGAAAATAGGCTGAGAGAGTTCAGGTTTTTCAGCCTAGAGAAGAGAATACACCAGGGAGACCTGCCAGTACTGAAAGGCACTACAGGAAACCTGGGGTAGGATTTTTGATGAGCACATGTAGAGATAGGATGAGGAGGCATGGCCTTAAATTGGAAGGGGGAAGATTTAGATTAGATGTTAGGAAGAAATTCTTCACAATGAGAGTGTTGAGATACTCTAACAGCCCAGAGAAGTTGTGGATGCTCTATCCCTGGAGGTGTTCAAGGCTAGATTAGATGAGGCTCTGAGCAGCCTGTTCTAGTGGGAGGTGTCCCTGCCCATTGGCAGTGGGGTTAGAATTGGATGATATTTAAGGCCCATTCCAATCCAAACCTTCCTATGACTCTATTCTATTCTGAGTTGCATCATCTTTTTGTGACCTTGCAGTTGCAAGAGTCTATGAAAGAGGCACAGGCACCCTTGGATTGAAACTTAAACTAGAAAACATAGAATCATAGAATCACCAGGTTGTAAGAGACCCACCGGATCCTTGAGTCCAACCATTCCTACCAATCTCTAAACCATGCCCCTCAGTACCTCATCCAAATATTGTTGCATGGTAGGTTCCAGTATCACCTCTGGCTGCTGTGGAGTGTGCCACTCCTAAGGACTCTATAATTCTGTATTAGATGACCTGGTCACCTGAAGGATACTGAGTAAAGCCTTAGTAACAACATAAACTGTCACTTTAAGAAAAAACTTTGCACAGATTTTCTCATGCTATATCCCCATCTAGATTTTCATGATGCCAATGCGTATCTTTATAGTTATTCCATGGAGATATTTAATCAGAAACTACAGTGTTATTTTCAAAGTTTAAAGAGGTTTCTAAATCCTTTGTAAAGCACCTTTGAAAAAAGTGATCAATGGATTTTATGAATAGCAAATATGTGATAGTGTAATGCATTTCTGAAAATTACAATGCCATTATAGTATTGCTATGTTTCAGCAAAGCAGAAGATGAATCTGAAGACTATTTTGGCATAATTTTATTCTTTGATTAATATATTTGTGATCACCTTTTGTTATTTCAACTCCATAGTCATTATGAAAAATGCAAATTATTTCATTTTGCTTAATCAGATTTCACATAGAAAGGAAAAGGCATTGAATCCTACTGTTTACCGAGTGACCATGGACAACTTTCATAGGAACATAGCCCCAGCCAGAATTCTAAATCTGGCTTTCAGCATTTTAATTAAAATGTGGAGCCTTTCCTCCACAACAAAATTACAAAGCTCTGAATCCTAGTGTATGGCTATGTATAATAAGAATGAGAATTGTGATGGTGTTTCACTTTTTATAAGGTGTGCTTTTATTCCACTGTAATACAAACCTCAGAAATCTATACCTCATCTTTCTGAAGTTTTATGTACTGTATCATGTTTACATGAAAAAATAAGAAAAAGAAGGAAACCCTTGGGTTTCCTTACCTAGGTGTTCTCATGGCTAATAGAGAAATATGAGTGACACTCAAGAATCTCATTAATCAGTAGAATGGGTAGGACTGTTAATGCTTTTTTAGACTGCTGATATTCATAGGAGTTCCTCACTGCAAAAGGCTCCTACTTTCTGCAGTTGTGCCTATTACTCACTTGCTTATTTTCATTATTTCTAGCTCTCTTCTACTCAACCCATGCCTCTACTGCTAAAATTATTCTTTTCCTCTGCCATCTATTACTCCCATCTACACAGTTCTGGTCTTTCTTCCTTTCAAACAAACACACCTGACTTAACTGTTCTGCTTCATTCTGCTTGTTTCTCTTAATTTGAACACCTGGAGGTGTTCAAGGCCAGGTTGTATGAGGCTTTGAGCAACCTAATGCAGTAGAAGTTCTGTGCCCATGACAGAGGGTTGGAACTAGATGATATTTAAGGTCCCCTCCAAACCAAACCATTCTAGGATTCTAATTTCACTGCTGTGCTTTCTCTTTGCTTCTGCAGGAGAAGCAGAAAGGTTCCCTGCCTCACAACCACATCCCTTAGACACCACCAGGAGCTGAGCCAGCTTTGAGCGCACTATGACAGGGCTGATTCAGTGAGCAGCTTCTCATGTCCCAACAGAGAAGTTTTCTGCAGTTCTCTAAGGAGGAGAAACCTTTGGAGGGGTATCTGCAAATTCTCTCTTCTCTCTTCTTCTGTTGTCTCACACCTGCAAACTTTAAACTACATGAAATACTATGGAGGCAAAAGGTAGGTGGTTTGTGTATTTTCCACCACTTGCAATGCTGTCAAATCATAGAGTGGTTTGGGTACAAGTTCCATTGGGAGGGACACTTTCCACTGGATCAGGTTGCTCAAAGCCTCATCCAATCCGGCCTTGAACACCTCCAGGGATCCCTTCTCTGGGTAACCCATGCCACTGCCTCACCACCATAACAGGAAAATATTGCTTCCTGATAGCTACCATCTACAAGAAGGGTCGGAGGGAGGACCCAGGAAACTATAGGCTTGTCAGTCTGACCTCAGTGCCAGGGAAAGTCATGGAACAGGTGATCTTGAGTGCTATCATGAAGCACATGCAAGAGAACCCGCTGATCAGACCCAGTCAACACGGGTTTACAAAAGGCAGGTCTTCACAAACTAGCCTGATCGCCTTCTATGACAAAGTGACAAGCCTACTGGACAAGTGAAAGGCTGAGGATGTAGTATTCTGGGACTTTAGCAAAGCCTTTGACACAGTTTCTCACAGCATTCTGCTACGGAAACTGTCAGCCTC
>WAAB01022953.1:18649-93494 GCA_013389865.1 Piaya cayana
GGAGGAGAGGGACCTGGGAGTGTTGGTTGACAACCGACTGAACATGAGCCAGCAGTGTGCCCAGGTGGCCAAGAAGACAAATGGCATCTTGGCTTGTATCAGAAACAGCGTGGCCAGAAGGTCAAGGAAGGTTATTCTGCCTTTGTACTCGGCAGTGTCGAAACTGCACCTTGAATCCTGTGTTCAGTTCTGGGCCCCTCCCCACAAGAAGGATGTTGAGGCTCTGGAGCGAGTCCAGAGAAGAGCAACAAAGCTGATGAAGGGGCTGGAGAACAAGTCTTACGAATGAACAGCTGAGGGAAGTGAGTTTGTTTAGCCTGGAGAAGTCTGAGGGGAGGCCTTATTGCTCTCTACAACTACCTGAGAGGAGGTTGTGGAGAGGAAGGAGCTGGCCTCTTCTCCCAAGTGACAGGGGACAAGGGGGAACGGCCTCAAGATCCACCAGTGGAGGTTCAGGCTGGACATCAGAAAAATATTTTTCATGGAAAGGGTCATTGGGCATTGGAACAGGCTGCCCAGGGAGGTGGTTGAGTCAACATCCCTGGAGGTGTTTAAGGCACGGATGGATGAGGTGCTGAGGGGCATGGTTTAGTGGTTGACAGGAATGGTTGGACTCGATGATCCTGGGGGTCTTAATCTCTCTTCTTTCAGCTTAAAACCATTCCCCCTCATCCTATCCCTGCATTTCCTTATAAAGACTCCCCTTCCAGCTTTCCTGTATCATCTCCTTGTTGAATTGTTGGTTTTTGTTGGGTTTTGGGGGTGTTTTTTTCACATCCTTGTACAGTCTATTATTTATTTACTGAATAATTAAGAGTGGAACAAAGTAACAGACTTCAGGTAACAGGCTCACTGGTAAGACAAGATTCACAGTCTGTTCCCACCTGACTTGCAGTCAGTCTGAGTTTTACATTACAGCCCAGCATGACAGCATGTCACAGCACCACACGACTGGCAGTATCTGCTTTGGGCACCACTGGGCAAAAGGAATGAATCAGAGGAGCACACCATAGACTCTGCAAACTGTTATGCAGAAATTCAGGGTTTACAATTCCCTCTCCTGAGAAGAGATAGTTTATCAGCTGAAGCTGTGCTAAATTATGGAAGAGAAAATCAAGTGCTATAATTGTGGGTGTTTATCACAGTTACACTTTTATTCTATTCATAGAAATTTGAACTGAACGGGGTAAATCTGTGCCTGCAATACAAATGAGATCATCTGCAAACAAAGTAAACAGAGGAGACACTTTTTATGGCTTTGTTTTATAACTCTTCTGTTTGAGGAACTAGTCTAGTTGATGTTTTTCTTATGTGCCTTCATGTTAAAGCAAACACAGTGTATAATGACTCCTCAATTAAAACAGTTCTTTTCACATAGGAAAATAAGATAGGAAAATACAACTGACAGTAGTGTTGTGGTGGTAGATTTGTAGCACAAACAGGGAAAACACTAAAGTATAGTGCAAATCCAGTTAGTGTCTGTGATGGAATTCTGTCTATAATATCATGTGGATATCACCCCCAAGTGGAAGGTGTCCCTGCCCATGGCAGTGGGATTGGAATTAGATGATCCTTAAGGTCCCTTCCCACCTAAACTGTTCTATGATTCTATGATAATTCCCTTCATTTTGTGTAATGGTTTGTCATACTAGAACACTAAAACCTCTTTCCAACAAGCCCCAGCACCTTTACACCACCTGAAGGGGTTGCTTTTCAAATAGCTGGACTTTTCTATCAGTATGTTACCCAGTGAGGGGAGCCTTAAGTGGGAGGGGGCTGATGCATTAACCCATGAACTGATCCATGAAGGAATGTGTGATATATCAAAAACACGCATATTTGGGAAAGAATTCTGCTAGAGTGTGATGTACCTAAGCTATATCACACTGAACAGTAAGGAAAGGGTCAGTGAACTACTTCTGGGAATGGGGATTCTGTAACAAGAGCTGTTGAATCCTATTAGAGCCCTTGCTCTCTTCCCTAGGTCCTGGTGATACCTGAACAGCAGTTTGATAGGCAACATCAAGAGGGAAAATGCTGATGGAAAGCAGGGTCAGTTTCTCATCTCTCTAAGCCCCTTGCTCTTTCTCTTCTTTTCTCCCACACAGAATGTAATGCTGGGTCATCTGGCATTGGGAAAACAGTTCCCAGCTGAGTAGAAACTTGCTGACTCTTCAGGTGGAAATGCAGCATGTGTTCAGTTTCTTAACAAAGTTGGTTTCATCATTTTAGGGTGAATGAACACAAGCAAGAGATTCTTTCAACAATCCTTTTGTTGTGGAGTAGATTGAACTCAAAAAGTTGTTGCTGGATGGCCTATGGTTTATTTGTCTGAGCCCTGAACCACTGCTCACTAGCCACAACTGACCTATATTAAGGAAGGACAGGTGTTTCATCGTGATGCCCGGAAGAGTGAGGATGCTGTCACCAAGAGACTGGAAGGCCATCACAAGTCACACCAGTTCTTGCAGCAGGGTTCTGTTGAAGCTGTGTGCTCAGTCAGAGTCCTTCAGTCCCCTCCCAGAGAATCAGCTTTTGCAAGATCTCTTTGAAACCACCCAGAAACACAATTCTTTTTTTGAGAAGATGACTATCCAGAAGAGCAGGAGGCAGTGATATCTGGACTGCAGGTGAGAAATCAATACAAGTTTCATGGTACCAGAGAGAGGTAAAAACAGAGCATGACTTGGATCACTGGGCAGCATTATGAATGGGAGATGGCAGCTCTTAAGCTTCTGAACCTCTCTCTCTCCTCTGTGCATTTATGGTGAAGAAATTAGACTCCATTATCATTTGAGTATGTCACTATTTTGCTGCAGTCTATAAAACTGTCTACAGTGTACATGAAGTCAGCTTTATCTACTGGGTTTCAGTTGTCTTTGGGATTTCTGAATGAGAAAGTTGCTTGTGTCCTCTCAGTCCATCACAACAAATTATGCAGTAGTTTGTGCCTTAGGATTATGAGAGCAGTCATGGGAAGAGTGCACAGCTGCCTCCTCTTTGCCCTCTCCCACCCAAGGAGCTGCTGTCTGACCTGCTTGAGCTGGTTCTCATTGGCATGACTTTAACCTAAGTTAACCTGTGCTTGATGAGAAACTGTGATGTTGGGGGTTTTATGTTTGTTTTTTTCCCTGCAGATAGTAAGCATCTTAAGTGTTTCAGTCTATAAGTTTGAAGTTACTTGGTTATTACACTGGATTAGTCAGTCATGTTTTCCTTTTCTCACCTTTGTATTGTCTGATACAATGCCTTGTTTAAGAATGTTATCAGAGGAACTGCTTAGCAGAAGCTCTATTGTAAAATGAGGAAGATTTGCTGCTTGGTCTAGTAGGATGTGAACCTAAAGCATTTCTCTCCTTAGGTTTAAAGAAAAACATCTTTCATATACACGTGGAAACTTTAATCTATTCAATTTTATTTGCTGCAGGATGTCCCTCACTGATTGACCCGTGCTGCTCCCCTTTTGTTGTAAATCAAAGCCAGAGTGGGAACATGAAACTGCGATAGACAGCTTGCTTCGAATCACACTCTTTCCTACCTCTGAGGAGCTTGCTTGTTATGGAGAATTGCAAGTTATAAATAGGACAATATATAACAAGATTTGTGGCAAAGATATGCCAGAAAATATTTCCTCTGTAGAGTGAGAATCTTGTAAAAGACCCTTTCAATGTTCCTGCATCAGTACATACTTCTGCTGTTCCCTGTCCTGAGCATCCAACAAGGGTGGTAGGATTCAGAACTTGCTGCTTCTTTGCCCTGATTTGCTACAGACTTTAAAATCGGCCCTGCATTCCCACCTGCAGAATAAGGGATTTTTCTTAACCTAGATTAAAATTCGAAGGCCTTTGCAATGCCAGAATGAGACAGCAGAACCACCCAGGGCAATTGTTCTCTCTGTCAGTGTAAAATGGCTTTGAAGGTATTTGAAGCTTAGAATTATAGAATTGTGGACTCGTAGATTCATTAAGGTTGGAAAAGACCTCTAAGATCATCCAGTCCAACCACCAGCAAAATACCACCCTGCTTATAAAACCATGTCCCAGAGTGTGACATCTATGCAGTTTTTTAACATCTCCAAGAATTGGTGACTCCACCATCATGTCAGCTTTGTCATATCAAAAACAGAGGAGAAAACTAGTTGTGACTTAGAGATAGATCCCTTAACATATCTTTTCCTTCTCCTTTATCCAGACATCCATGTGAGGATTACAGAAAGCAAAATCTTCCCCCTGTTTTGCAGTCCTTGTTTTCCCTGCTGTGACTGCTATCACAGAGAAAGGAGGGAAGGTCTGAGTGCCCCGGTAAGGAAGAAAACTGGTTATGGTTCAGCGATGGAGCATAACCATCAGGATATCTTAACAATCACAGTCAATTTGGATACAAACCAACTTCCCTGCATTTGTATCCCACTCTAAGGTACATGACAATCATGCTGCACAAAAATATTGTGATTAGTTTTCTATGTATCTTTGATAGCTGATGGACCGTCAGAAGGGCACTAATTGATTGTTCACACCACTTTTTTCCTAAGTTACTTAATATTTTTGTGTGCAGCTGTAAATACGAGCAAGGATGTACCGAAACTACTCTGGATTGTCTAGAGATGCAGTGTAAGTAAACATAAATCACAGAACAGTAAAATGTTAATTTTTAATGCTTTTCCTTTTCCTCCTTGTGTGATGCATTTTATTCCTTCCCCCTTAAAGTTCTGGTGGTGGTTGGCTATTACACATAGCCTCCATTAGGAGAACATACTTTGTTGCTATAGCAATTCTTTCTCAGTCTGATATTTTATTGCAGTTAGATGCTGATGGTGGAAAAAAAAAGGAAGAAAAAAAACCACGCAACAAAAAAAACCCCATTGCTGACCTCCTTACAAATGGTCAGCCTCCCTGATCTCTTATTTCTGAGCAACTTTTAACTATATCTCACTGCAATCTAGATTCTGGTAAACACTTTGTGCCAGGCTTTATCTGGAAAGGTTTATCATTGCTCTATAAGTGGCATGCTGCACACAGCAGGACATGCTGTGGTGCAGCTCCTGACATAGCAGATATAGATTACTGTTGAGATAAATTCATCCTTTTTTGATCTGAACGTTTCACCAGCTTCAATTTGAAATCTTAATACCATCCTGTCAACCAACGGGGATGTTTTTAAGCAAGGGAAGAGTTATGAAAGGTTTCCTCAAAGTTCCTTTAAGAATGGTTTCTACAAGAGCAAAGATAGATATTTATTGGGGGTGAATGTAGGGATCATCAAAAGTGCTAGACTGAAATCCCTGTAGGCAGAAGTCCTTTGTTCAGTGTCAGATACTGAACAGAAGCTTCAAGATTTTTCTACTCTGTCAAACCAGATGCCTAAACCTTCAACTAATTAGGCAAGAAAAGGTCCTTAGTTCTGTTTTCTGCTGACTGCAGACGGCTGTGCTTTCCCACGCAGGATGCCAGCAACATCCTCCTGGGAGTAACTTATCCTCCCATACTTCTTGTACAGACCAGGGCTGGGGCTGCCTGTGATCTCCTGGCCATGTAACTGGCCCTGCGGACCAAAAAGTGAGTAGCTCCTCAGGAGGGAAATGTAGAGGAGCTAAGCACGTCTTTGTTCTTCTACCTCCACAGGTCCTGGAAGGCAACATCATTCTTGTGGGTAAGGCACTGTCCAGACATAGTTGTTCACAACACGTTGGGGCACACAGCCAGTGCATCCTGAGGCAAGGGGAGGACACCAGGTGAGCAGTGGTGGGAAAGACTCTTCCTCTGTCCTTAGCTGTGTGAATGGGCAAAGCAGATGGGGTGGGAGGGAGCAGGAGAGATGACTCCACATGTAGTGCACTGTCCGTAGCCTCATCAGGTCCTGGGGACTACTGCCTCCAGGCAGCGGTGTTCAGAGCAGCATAAAGATGTCTGCACCCAGCATCATGGGCATGGTTATTCCTGGGCCAGGCATGCAGGACCACACAGATTTCTCTTTCCATGTGTTCCTGTGTTACTCTGAGGTTTGAGTGGGACTGGCCATAGGCTGTTCCTTCTGCCCCTCTGATTGCTGCTGGGTAACATTTCCACCAGGAGAGCAAGCATAGGTCTCCCAACACCGGCACAACCTCTCAGCTCCTCCCCTGCTCCTGCACCACAGCTCGTCAAGGAGACACAACTGAAAAAAAGAGCTATTTCACAGTTCAATGACCATGAGATTTTGTGTAGCCGGAGGGTGAGACATGAGGGTGTGATGGAGGCAAGCGGCAAGCAAGGTCAACCACTGCAAGGCTGAAAGTCAAGCAGGAAAGCCTGGAGGAGCAGGCTTGGCTGCCTACCTTGCACTATGGTCTCTGCATGCAGTTTTGCCTTGCCACGGATTTGCTGTGCATACCACAATAGAGTCTGGGGGCAGATTAATGTGTTTGTGAGGCATGGGGCTGCAAAAGCAGCAGGGGTGCATGACAATAGCATAGAGAGAATTTTGAGGGACTTCCCAGGCTTTGAAGTGGTGATCCTGGTGGTTGCTGCCTCCATGACAGGCATCATTGTGCTCTTGGAACTGGGCTGGAACCTACTGATTCATTGCAGGGGGAGCAACTTGTAAGCATCAGACAACAAACCAAAGCTGAACATGTGGTTTGAGTAGATTTGAATAGTGTTGGCATATGACCAGTTGTCATCAGCTAGACCCATTAAATCAAAGCATTCAAATTCTGCATTCCATTTTCAGCTTGAGGTTCTGTCTTCATTTTATATATGTACATGTATATATGAGAGAATTTGTGAATTGTCTTAATTCAGATTGCTTGCTTTTTATAGCACAGATAAGTGCATGTTGCATCATTATCACAGCGTGTTGTATCATGCATCCACAGGATATACATAGGCTGAAATTTTGCATCCTTGTACTCAGCCCAGCCCATAGGCAGAGCTTTTGGAAGCTGAATGTAAAATGCATTCAGTGATCCCTGACTTGTGTGTGTTCCAATGACATATATCCTCCACCCAAACACAGTTGTTGTTTATACTTGTAGTAACAAAAAAAAAAATGGGTGAGCCGAGTCATTTAAACTGTCTTGTTCAGTAAATCTTACAAAGATTTACAAATAGAACTAAAACCTGATGCAATTTTCCAATAAACCGCTTGTCAACCTAAACCAAAATCTTTTCCGCACTTTTCCACCACATATACACAGGAGGCTGAGGTGTTTCACTCAATGGTTTAATGTATCTGGGCTTATGTGAGATCCTATAAATTGATATGAAATTACAAGAAATGTTGCTGTCACCTCACTAGTAGCCATAAAGCTCCTATGGAGAGAAACAAGTGTCTTGGCATTGAGTTCCCTGTTGTAGGAACTTTTCTTTCCCAGCAGGCTTGTCTGGCATTTGTCATTCAACAGAGGCTGGTCTTTAAAGGGTTTTTAACTAAGCCGTAGCTTGCTCAATCTTTTCCAGCTGGTAGAATATTTTACCTCCTGTTACTTCCTGTTCTTCATAAGGGTTGATTTTGCTCTTTCATCAAACAAGCCCTACTGGAACTTGGACATCAGCAGCCACAGGTGTGCTTTCTGCTCACCAGCACATGGTCAATGGGAAGAGCAAGCAAGTGGGGCCCCAGAGCAGAGCTCTGCTCCCACTTCCCATTCTGATTTGCTTTCACAAATATTTCTGCTTGCATAGTGTGGTGAGTGTTCACCAGTTTTTCATGGAAAGTAACTACATCTGATTATTTCTGCTTTATAGAGAGGGATTGCTCAAGATTAAAGGGGGAGGGGGAATCTGAAGAAACAGGACTCAGCCCTCATTCAGCCTGTTTGATTTCATAGTGCTAGCATTGCTTTCATAGTGCTAGCATTGCTTTTCTGCTCCATATCTCCAAAGAATCACTCAGGTTGCTTGGTTTTATTTTTTTGGTAGGTAAATTCTAACTAAAATCTTCAGGCAGAATTACCCCCTATCACTGTGTATGACAGGCATATTAGATAAAAACAAAAATCCTCTCTGCTAGAATGGCTGTCTGCTATGTTCTCCTGTGTAAGGATCATGAGAGCTGCATTTTCTTGAGCAGCTGAGAAACACAGATTTTTAAATTTGATTTTTATAATTTACTGACTTATTCACACAACTCCTTAGAATCACCAGAAACTTTCTAGTTGCAAATCTCTGCGGGGGATTTCATAAAGAAATCCAACAATATTTGCAAGACCAAACCAATGCTATTTTCATTTCTTACATTTCTTGTCCACCAGGGCAAGCTTTTTTCCTTCATATGTGCAATCTTAACAAAAACAATGTAGCAGCATTTACGGGGCTGATCATAAAATTTTTCACAATAATAAATAGGATCAATCAAAATCCAAAGATGTAATAATAGTTTCATAATTCAGAACATAATATCTGTAGTTAACAATTGTCCCAGTAACTCTATGTGTAGCTGAACAACTTAGTGATGTAAATACTGTAGATTCTATCAGAAAAATATCATTTTGTAAGGATTATATTGCTTTCAGTAAACATGCCCAAAATTGAGAGCTTTAACCTAAACAGTTTGCACAAATCTCACTTGGGTCAAATATAACAAGGCCAGCCCTTCTGCCTGAAACTGGCTTTCCAGCAGGTGGATGTGACTGTTGAACACATGTCATGAGGCAATTCATACGATGCCCACTGCAGCTGTGAAGAAAAGCTAAGCATGAGCTGCCACTGCCATCTATGTGGCAGTTACACTGCTGTGTCTGCTGTTGGGAGTCCTATCTGCTGTCCCTTCTTTTCTGACAGCCTTCCGGGTTGACCTCAGACAAGCAGTGGTATCTCTCTCTGCTTTGGTTCACCACTTGGAAAATTAATGATGGTATTCCACCTCCAGATGTGTTAACACCTATGACATTTAAGTTCTCTGGTGAAGACTGCACACGTCACTCATCTATGGTTACCATTGTGCCATCCGACTGAAATTCTTCTCTGCTGGGTTTACAGTAGGGAACTTCTGTAAAGTACAACTTTGTCTCAAGTTTTTTCCAGTGTCAAGTGGAAGGGTATGTTAGTAGTCATTGATGTTCAAACCAAGAGTAAGTACCATCCTAGGACACTTCCTGCTTGCAGTATGTCATCAAGTGTGCTGAGGGAGGGGATAAAATGCAGTCTAGTGACCTTCATAAGAACAATACAACTAAGGTGAATTTTGCCCAGATCTGGCTAAAAGGGACAAGTGAGAGAGTTCAAAGGTGCAATGCATCTTCCAACAAACACTAAGACAAAGCTCCTTGATAAATACCATGGCACAGCCACAAAACAGCAATGGCAAGTGTCCAGCTGCCAATAGGTTTCATGGTAGATAATGTAGAAGTGCTAAACTGACCCTAATGCATAAGTAATTAACAGTGAAGTATTTTTAATATGACAAGTAACACAGAGCTATGACTACTACTGTAGCACTAAAGGCCAAACAGCTACATTGTTATCTGTATCTTCTCCTGCATAATCATTTTAGTATGAAACACCTTTAATTTCTGTTTGCTGGGAGAGCTGTGAAGGGACAAAGAAGTCAGCGGATATATAGTATCTACTTGCTTACAGGATACGTGCTTCCATTTATACTTGGTAGTGCAATATGAACAATGGCCTGTTAGCAACTGCGTGAAGTAATTTATATGCTGCAGGTTTTCATGTTCTGTTCCAGAAACAATAACTCTGTATCTCCAAACCTTAATGTATCCCTTTACAGCACAAGCAAGAAAAAATAACATCATGTATTTTTTTCCTATAGCATAGAGTAGCCCAGTGTAACAAATATGTTGAGCTTGCTTTGAAATGATGCTTACATTATATGAGACCGTGTTTATACCTTAGTACAGTCCCATCAAAAAAAATCCATCTCGCTGTCCTGAACAACTATTTTAACTGAATCTTTAGTAGGAATGTTGGTATTGTGTTGATGCTTGGACTGGATGACCTTAGAGAGCTTTTCCAACCTTAATCATTCTGTGATTCTATGATTTAGCAGGTAGCTCCTTAAAACCACATTTTCATTTTTAAGTTTTATGAAGCAGCAAAGGCAATTAAAAGATGTAGTGTCATGTTTTGAAAAGTGATATTAATTTGAGCTGGACCCACTGCACTCAAATCATTACATGTTATTAAAGTTCCAGGTGCATCAACATGCAGAAATTCAGCAAACACTAGCACACGAGAAGGTGGTTGCTCCAGGCTATGGTTCCTGCTGTTGAGGAGTTGTAGCTATCCTATTGTGACATTACAAACCATCAGCTTCCATCAGAATATAAATACCTGGTGCTGCAGCAGCGTAGGATCCAAATGGATTGTGTTTATCAGTTCCAATGTTTTTCTTGTTTACTGGGGATATGGAGCACAGTTTGTCATGGTTTAATTTTTACAAGAGCTTTGGGGCTTTTGTCTCACTTGGTGTAGTGAGGAATAGCAAAACTTCACCAATGATTATGTAGTCTATGCTTTTAGAAAAGATACTGCAGGAAGAAAAATACTGTTTTCTGAAGGTCTCCCTTTCTGCTGATCCCTCCCACAAACTAGGGTTCCCTGGACCCAATGCTGAGCTCAATCCCTGTTTGTTCTCTGTGAGCTGCGAAAACCAGGAATCCGTGATTTGACTTACACTGGACTATTAATTACTCACCTGCATAGTCACCAGTTTGCATGGCATAAATATGGGTGTGGGAGATCTTAAATTTCCCATATTCCAATATAAAAGAATTGAAGTTTGGTGAGATTTTGGGTAGCTGAAATAAGCTCCAACATGTGAGACCTTTAGAGCCACTGATACAGGACAGCAGGGAAACCCCAGTCCCTGCAGTTTATCTATGACAGACAACTGACCCTTTAGTATTTATTAAAATGATACCTCCCCCATTCTGGTCTCATGGAAAACTCCTTTTCCAGTGATACTTCGGTGCCTGGTCAATATAATCTTCCCTAGCTCTTGACTTAAAGAATATGTAAAAGTTGGAAAATACAGTCATCTTTTGCCAAGCAAAGGGGGCTTATCGTCCTTTTATACCTTTTCATACTAAAGCATTGAGGTGAACATAAAATATATTCTGAATTGACTCTCAGATCTGCTGTGATTTTTTCTCCAGTAATAAACTATTGAGAATTCCTTGTTCTAAACATGCTCCTTAGTTGTACAAAATACATATTTGAATACACATGATAAAATCAAGGAAAAACACTGGCAGTATTGAGATCCCGGAAGACAAAAATAGGAGACATGGAGAGAAGGGAGAAAGAAAATTGACACTGGAATCATGGAAACATGGAATCACAGAATCATAGAATGGTTTGAGTTGGAATGGGTTGGAGTGAGCTCAGTGGGTACACTCAGTGGGCCACTTTTCCAGCTCGTCCAGGTCCCTCTGGATGACATCCTGTCCTTTCAGTGTGGCAGCTGCACCACTCAGCTTGGTGTCATCTGCAGACTTGCTGAGGATGCACTCAATCTCACTGTTTAAGTTATTGATGAAGATATTAAACAGCACTGGTCCCAGTACGGACCCCTGAGGGACACCACTTGTCACAGATCTCCATCTGGACATAGAGCTGTTGACCACTACTCTCTGAATATGACCATCCAACCAATTTCTTATCCACTGTACTGCCCATCCATCAAATCCATATCTCTTGAATTTAGAAAGAGGGATGTTATGGGGGACCATGTCAAAGGCTTTACAGAAGTCCAGATAGATTACATCCACTGGTTTTCCCATGTCCATTACTGTCGTGGACACATCACGCAACACAATCCAAAGGCTGCTCTTGGTTTTGCTACTGGATGATAACATCCATCTCAATGACACCAATGTGGGAGGAAGGTGTCTTTCTACTGCCTTCATCTGCTTCAATCCTTTGCTGATCACCAAAAAGGTGAATTGGATTTTTGTTGTCTGAGAAGCTAAATATCCAGAGGAGTTACATTTTCAATAGCAGTAACCCAAGCTGGCTTCCACAGTTCTCAGACATTACCATGAACTATCAAAGGCTTCATTTCAGTGGGCAGTTACTGGTCGTTGCGGTCATGCTGGAGGTGATAAGTATTTATAAATATTGGGGCCAAGCTGTCTCAAATGTGACACCAAAATGAGACAACAGAAATGAAAATACTTGAAATCTGGGTCTAATTAATTATCATGAAAGCAAAGCTTGTTGTAGAGATTTGATATACTGTATGCACTCCTGATAATACTTTTTAATATGACCTAAATTTTCTGTTCAGGTTTTGTACCTATAGCTTCCTCTTTGTTTTATGTTATGAATCTGTGCCTCAGAAAATGTTCCTTGTTTTTGCCTGGAGAAGAGGAGGCTGAGGGCAGACATTGTTGCTCTCTACAACTATCTTATAGGAGGTTGTAGCAAGGAGGATGCTGGTCTCTTCTGCCAAGTGACAACTTATAGGACAAGAGGGAATGGCCTCAAGTTGCACCAGGGGAGGTTTAGATTGGGTATTAGACAATTATATATTTTTTTACCAAAAAAGCGATGAAGTATTGGAACAGGCTCCCCAGGGAAGTGGTAGAGTCACCACCACTGGAGGTGTTCAAAAAGCATGTAGACATGACACATCAGGACATGGTTTAGTAGGCACAGTGTTATTAGACTGACAGTTGGACTGGGTGATCTTAGAGGTCTTTTCCAACTTGTGATTCTGTGATTCAGTGATACACACAGAAACATAAGCTGGTTGTAAAGAGGCTAGCCTTGCAGTTAGTCAGCACAAAACAAATTTTGTCCAGAGCTGCCATCTCACAATCCTTGTTTGTGATTCTTGTGTCACTTGTGTGAAAGCCAGACCTGCAGTAGAGGATGGTGCTGACTGGTAGGGCTTCTGTCCTGGTAATTCATTGTCTTGATGCCCTGTATGACCAACTGAAAACACACCTAATACTCAGTACTCAGCCAGGCTCTTGCTGAGCTGACTGCACACTGCGAGAACTGGAGGGGAAGCTCACCAGGATCACCAGGCACTTGCTGGTTTGGAGTTTGGGTGTTTGGGTTTTTTTTCCCTCAAAAGCAAAAATATATAATGCAGGAATCTCAGCAATAAATGTTTCTCTCTATTCAGCAGGTTTGCTGGTGCAATGAGCTTAATTAAAATTAACTGAGGATTTTAATCATGTTATTGCTTTCTCTCTAATGGGTTGCCGTTGCAGCCTGCTGTAAACAAAGCCATGTGGTGCATTCTGGAGATCAGTTTCTGTGGGCTTGCAGATGGTGGTGTATGTATATCAAATAGGTGTTTGACCCGCTGCTATGAGCCAGAGAAAGGGGAGAATGCTATTGCCCACTGTTACTGCTCAGGGTAAGCAATCTCCTTGGAGAGCTATGCTACCATCTCTGTATGGGCTCAGCAGAAAGGCAGAGAATGTATACTCCCACATTCACCAAGCCAGTGAAGAGCCTCAGGCTTCCCCCTCCTGGGAGGAACCACTTTGGTTTTCAGGGCACAGGTTATTTCCCTTGCTTTGCAAGTACTGTATATAATGCTAGCTCTTAGAAAGAGTTTTGTTTGCATCTCTGAGCACTTTGCTCAGCAAATTACATAGCTCTGGGTTGTTCCTGCTGGCAGTCAGGACTTGTCACCATGCCTGGGCTATTTTCCAAGCAGTGTGTGAGCAAAACAGTGCCCAGACACCTTTTGTCCAGAGCTGCCATGCAGACTTTGAACTGAATGTTGTCCCTCTCATCGCGTCAGAGAGTTACATGCATATGAATCTGGATCTACTAGACTGAGTCTAGAGGAGGCCAAGAAGATCTAAAGGCTGGAGCACCTCCCATATGAGGACTGAGAGAGTCAGGATTGCTCAGCCTGAATAAGAGAAGGCTCTAAGGAAACTTCACAGTAGCCTTCCAGTACTGAAAAGGGCTACAGGAAAGCTAGGAAGGGGCTTTTCCTCAGGGAGTCCAGGAATAGGACAAGGAGGGAAGGTTTTAAACTGAAAGAGAGATTTGGATGAGGTTTTAGGAAGAAATGTTTTCTTGTGAGGGTGGTGAAACACTGGCACGGGTTGCCCAGAGAAGTGGAGGATGCCCCAGCCCTGGAGGCATTCACGACCAGGCCTGATGAGGCATTGAGCAATCTGATGAAGTGGAAGGTCTCCCTGCCCATGGCAAAGGGGTTGGGACTGGATGATCCATAAGGTCCCATCTAACTCAAGCCTTTCTATGATTCTGTGAATGAGTTTAGCCTGGCAATGTGGATATGATAGTGACATGTTTATTCTACTTCATGAATAAGCTAATTACCACATAAAATATCTATGGCATGTCAGGCTGACTTTAGGTGTCACACAGTGACTGGAGATGTGCAAAATAGGTCCTGCTCCAGCCATTTGGCAGTTGTGGTGAATCTCAATGTTGGTTTGTTGGGTCGTGTGTTGTGTCCTAGCATAGGTCTTTGTGCTGAGAAGCACCCCCTTGCCTTTGATAATCCTGTCACCAGTTTTGCAGAGCATGTGGGTACATGCCATTGATGCTCTTTTTCAGCTCCCCGGTGAACTAGGGGGTTAATCTGAGGTTTCTGAGGGCAGACTCTGCCTCCAGAGTGGAGGAGTAGATAGACCAGGGATTTATCTCTGTCACCTAATCTTAACACTAAACTGAGCTATAAAGGTAAAAGGGCTCAGAGGATTATCCTTCTCCTGTATGTTGCTTTCAGTGTAAATTCTGGGTGTTATTCTGTTGACAAGATAAAAAGTAAATTATTTGAAATGGCTTCTCACATCTGCCTTTCACTCACCTTCCCTCACAATACACCAAGAGAGCTGCAGGGGTCCTAATCTGTCTAATCCCACTAAACAAAGGGTTAGTAGAACAAGAGATGTTGGTGATTGCCACCACCTGATGGCCTTCCCAGGAGGCACTTCTGCAAGATTTAAATTCCGTGGGGGGGAGGGCTAGAAACTCTTCTCCAGGGCCAAAAAGCTTCTTTCTTCCTAGGAGTGCTTTCTGGTGCCTGCAGGCTGTTGGATCTCTGAGGTAGGTGCAAAGCTGTGACTCTCTTGTTACTGGAATTCAGGCTGGTTTTTTGGTGTCCTGAAACCTACTGTGTGCTACTGTAAACTCACTTTTCAAGTGAGGTGGTTTTTTTATTGTGTTTGATTCCTAGATACTAATTTATAGTTGTAAAGTTTTAATTATGTGTTTGGAGATGGTGTACTCTTGCTTAAAAAAAAACCAAATCGTTTTAACTCTGTTGGTCTGGCCCTAAGGAGGTCAGATTCATGAGAGACTGCTGCACTTGTCCCAGCATTTCTTCATGCCTTGTCTGCTGTTCTGCTCTTGGTTTGTGTCTCTGATGGGTTATCATGTAGCAGAGACCATAAACACTGTGAAGGAAGTATGGTCTTTTTAAATTTTATCTGTGTGGAGCCTCAGCTGGGTACCCCAAAGCAGGAGCTGAAGCACCCAATGATTAAAGTGAGGTGAAACACACAGTTTTCAGGTGAATGGGCTATTGCATTGTGTATAAGGAACAGTTAGTGGTCTGTCATGAACTTGTGGCAGAAGAGGATTGCAGGCTTGCTGTAGAAGAGGAATAGTATGTGATGGTGTTTTCTAGCACAGGTGGGAGTCCTTTGCTCTGGGTTCTGTGCTCCTGTGTCTACCTCTGAGTTAGAAGAATTGAAGCCTGTCCTCAGAATGGCATCACAGATTAAAAAGTGATTATGTTTGGATTTCTGGTGTTGTCCTTTTATTTATCCTTTCCTTTTTTTCCTTTTTTTTTGTTTTTCCTGGAGTCCACAGTTCCTTGCTGGCCTGATGGCAGGGCTCTCCTCTAACTAGAGACGCAGTGGCACAGCTGATGGTATAACACTAGCCTGAGTGGGAGGGAGGGGGAGAATAGGGAGGTTGTCTTAAATTATCGATGCTGCTAGGGGAAAGGTAATGTCGTGTTGCATAGTGGATGCAATATATTGAGTTGAGATTCTCTGCAGGAGATGGGGTTTTTTTGCTGGTTGGCTGAGGTGTTGGCTTTTTAAGCAGATAAGCACTTTATTAGACCTGCTGTGTAATACATGTCCAACAGTTAATATTTCAATGTTTAAAGTGCCAAATGTTGACTATGGTAATGCTGCCTGACACAAACCTACGGGAAGATTTCAGGTGTCCTATTGAACACAAGTTGCATAGTGGGTCACCAGCACTTAATTTCATTCTGCTAACAAGTAAGATTTTTCTTAATGAAATATAGAAACCTGATATTATTCAGGATCTGCATAACTTCCTATGAAGGCCTGAAATTTATGGAGTAGGAGTTCCAAGGAAAAGTTGATGTGAGATTCAGTCAGGGTGTCTGTACTACTACTTTGAATTCCTTCATTCAAAATTATCTTTTTTAGACTCACTAATAGGCAGGTACAGTTGTGCTTAAATATAGCTTTAAGTTCCTGGCTTTTTGTTTTCGTTTTTTTAATACCATAAGCCCTAGGAAACTTTTTCTGCCTTCCCCCACTTCTTCTGTGTTGTTTATTACAAAATTCAGAAGATGTTTTCAGTGGGTTTGTGAAACAAGATGGTAGAGTAAATTTGGCCTCAAGTTCCATTGGTAAGTTAATTCCTTTGTGGGATTTTTTTGCTGAAAGCAAAATAGAGGATGAAATTTGAATCTGAATTCTAGATTTCTCCATAGTCCTATATCCAAAATGCAGTTCTATAATTTGATTTGGGTATTAAGGTATTTGTACTTGTGTTATTTTGTCTGGCAGGTATGTGGTTTGAAGCCTAGTTTGTACCATAAAGGCTTGCCTGTAGAGCTTTTCCAGCAAGCTTTCCTATGGTAGACAAAGCTTATACATAACCCAAGATCCCTCTTGGTGGGAAATCTTGAAAATACTACTGCAAAAAATAAATATTGCCCCCAGTATTTTTTTTCTGTTGGATTTGCATATATGTATATTTATTTGAATAAAGATATGAGCCCAGAGTTTCAAACCTGATGCATGCATGTGCAGGCTATAGAATACAGTTCTTCATGAGTAGGTATCTGTAAAAGAAAGCTCTTTATGATTGTTTGAGCATTGAATACTAAACCTAAGCCTTTGCCATGAGCATTTACTTGAAAGTCATTGAGGTGGTGAGCCAACAGGCAAATGTGAGTCACATCTGGAAGTATCTCTGCAGGGTACAGAGGCTCCACTGAAAAAAAATGTCTTCTGTCCCTATCTGCGAGAAGCTAGTCCTGCTGCTCTCCCCAGGTGATACTGAAAGGTGCCCAAGACAAGCAGAGATGAGGGAAAGGATTCAGACTTTTGTACCAGCAGTTATCTGGTGTCATGCAGCCTTCATAGCAGAGGCCAAATTCTTCTCCATCTAGGGTTCCACTGGGTCTTTATACCCTGAGCTGACAAGCCCTACCACACAAAAATGAAGGATTTCAAAGCATAGGTGGGAGTACAGGTATTATCCCCTGTTCAGGCTTAGGGTGTAAACCTAGTCTTATTTCTTTTTCATCTACTCTCATCCCAGCCAGCCAGGCAGCTACCTTCTGCTGCATCTCATCAGCTCACACTGAGATGATTGTTGGCTTAGCAGGACGCACACTAAGTGGCACTAAAAATAAATAGAAAATTGGGGTTTCTGGCTCTTTTTTATTTTTCACACTTGAATGAAAGGAATTGTTAAACTCTCAGAATTGTTAAAACAGAAACAAAAGCAAGAAGCCCCTGAACAGCAAATACCTTCTGAAAGCAGTGTTACACCAGGAGGAGATACTGCCCATGGCAGGTGCTGCAGTGCAGGTATCTCCTGGCTGATCCACTTGACTTCCGCAAGAAGCCCCACAATGTGGTGCCACTTTCGATTCAGAACCTAAAAAGCCTCATGGAAGCATTGCATAAGCAGTTTCAGAAATAACATCCTTTGATAGAGGCTCCCTAAAGCCCAGGGTGGGGTGAACACAGAATTTAATTTTAAATGACCCATTAGCAGGAGACAAATGAGCCCATCCGGACTCCCTCTCTTTCCCCCACAAATGTTGTAGCTGTGTAGCAGTTGTGCCAGATTCAATGTTGACAGTCTTTACCATAATTTGTCTGTACTAAAATTAATACTGTACTTTATGGGTTATATTTATATCTATCTCCTTTCATGTCAGATAAGTTCCAGTGTGTGGGATGCATAACAAGATTGCTTGAAAAAGAATGTTTAACCCTGTGAAGTCTGGTGCTTTAGTGCAGGTAGGGAAGCTTGGTGGTGTTCAAATACCAGCCTATTACAATGTGCTTTATTTTTTTGCCTGCTGTTTGCATTTTTTATTATTATTGGATTGCCTTATTATAAAATTATGGTGTAGAAGTTGTCCCTGCCCATGGCAGAGGGGTTGGAGCTGGATGATGTTTGAGATCCCTTCAAACCCAAACCATCCTATGATTCAAAGCTGCAAAAGCCTCTAATGTGAGGTTTACATGCAGTGCAGCAATGTAAAGCTTGTAATAGAATCATAGACTCATTAAGGCTGGAAAGAGCTCTATGGAAAAAGACTAACCATCAGTCCAACAGCACCATGCCTACTAAACCATGTCCCCAAGTGCCACGTCTACATGTTTTTTTAAACCTCTCCAGGGATGGAGGCTTCACTACTTCCCAGGCAGCCTCTTCCAATGCTTCATCAGTCTTTCAGTAAAGGAAATATTGTGAAGGGCTGTCTACAGTTTTGCTTAAGAAGTGGCTCTGGAAATAAGCTGTCTTGTAAGAAAAACTAAAATTATAAAAGCAATCTTTTGAGAGTTAACTATTCTTCTGTTATTAATTCATGAACTTAAACCTGTGGAGGAGAAAATGTTGAATCTGTTTCATACCTTTTGGCAATTACTTGCTAATTGGTATATAGGGAGGGATAAGGAAAGATTTCAAAAGGACGCAGGAGGTTGGATGCAGATTAAGCAGCAGTAGTTAAAAGCACTTGCAGGCTGTCTGCACTTGGGAAGGAGCCTTGGCTTCACAAAGGGGTGGGGGCTACCACGTGGTTAACATCCCTCTTGTGCACCTGTGTCCATTGCCGGGCTGTGAAGGAGGCTCTGTCTAGCTGCAGTGTCCCTTATTATGCTAAACCTTTCCCAAGGGAGGAGGAGGCCTGGGGTCCTGTTGTGGTTACTGTCCAGAAAGTGTTTCTGTCCGTGGGAGGTAGGAACTACCTGCAATTTCCCTTCTCCGGATGGGTAATTAACCTGTGAATATGCCTTTTAGTGCTCCCTTTGACTGTATGGGGAAGGTGATGAGAGGATTCATCAGTGTCCTGGCTGCTCCTACTAGAGGTGGTTGTTGTCTTCTCTTTTCAAATGGTGAGACAAATAGTAAAGACTTTTAAAGATAATTATACACATATGTATTGATGTTGTTGTTGGAGATACTTCTTTAGGTTTGTAACATGTAAAGCTAAGGGCAGCTAGGGATCTACTTTTCAGAAGCTGTGGCAAGGTCTGGATTTTGGTGACTGCTTGGCTTTACTTTCTCAAGATCAAGACCTACTTAAAAGTCCTCCCGAGGGTAAAGAAAACCCTCCTCTCATTTGCCTACCTTTAAGTGCTGAGCACAGCTGGAGAGATACTCAGCTGCTGTAAATAATCCTGGTTCTGACGTCAAGGCAAAAACAACAATTGACATCAACTGAAGACTTGTCTATAGTGAAGTATAACCTGTAGGTATTGCAGCATGATTTACAAAGGCTTTTAGCAGCATAAACCCCATATGTTTTATAGCTGCTAAAAAGGAGAGTAAATGCTTGACAACAAGCAGAGGCATATTTAGTCCAATTTTTATATGGGTGAAATTGCCCCATTAGAGGTTTTAGGAAATAGATTTGCTGTGATATACAGTACCATGTAGTTCAAGCACATACTACCCCAAGCACTCCATTTATCACAATCTATCATGTTAACTTGGCTAATTTGACACTAAATGTTTCCTGCCAGCATGCTCTCAGACAATTCTGCTTTGTCTGCTAATCTTAAGGACCTGAAAGAAAAGGAGATCTCAGTGCTATGGGTTGAGAAAGGGGAGAATAGATCTCAGTTATTTTTGTGTTTATTGTAATTAGTTTAAGTTTTGAAAGCAGAAGTAGTGAAATACTGTTGTTCCCATGGTGTGAGTAAATTACAGCAAATTCCAACTAAATATGCCTTGGAGGAAGGGCAATTCTCCATTGTCTCACTGTAGAAGTGCTGGATAACAAGCTGAAGTGCAAGTGTGAGGCAGCAAGGACAGAGAGGTTGTTCCTTCCGGATAGGTAGGACTTCCCTTAAAGGTCTTGTAACCATCTGAGTCCTCCTTTTGGGCAGTTCCTTGCTAAGCAGAAACAGGCAGCTCAGGAGATGATGAGTCTCTTTTGGCACCCAGCAACAACTTCAGAATTTTCCAGTGTCTGTACTCGAGAGCTGACATGGAGACCATTACTGTAAAAGTCAATGGTGATAGCCCAGAAAAAACCAAACAGTCTTGACTTGTCCAAACTGCCAGACCTGCATGTTCACCAGGTTGACCTCAGGTGCAACATCTGTGTGCCTGCATAAACTTGAGCTGCAAATCCTCTTAGCTTGGATAAGAAGTAGTGCTAACCAGACTTGGACAGTGCAGAACAAAAAGGAGAAAACAAGAAAACAAAGCAAGGTGCCATGATAGCTGGTGGCATTCCCATGGGGCAGCAACCATGAGTCAGTTTATAGATGCTGACCAAGAAGTAGTAAGTCACCCATTCAGCATAGTGAGGGCTGCATGTCCCTGTCTATCCCATAAACTAGACCTTGACATATCATGACAGTGCAGGTGAAGATGTACTTAGGCTATACTTTTGGAGGTCTAAATATTTGATTAATCTAAATATTTAAGAACAGAATGGAATGTGAGGAGATGTTTCATCTAACTTGGATATTTTCACCATTAAACACCCATAAAGACAACTTGAGAGAAAGGCAATTTTTTGGTCTCTTATTAGCTAATTGCTAAACACTTGTGAATTGATATTATATTGTCTCTTCCTTTAATAAAAAAATTGTTTATGTGAAATTAACACTTGTAGGTATAGCCTGCTTTAAATGGACCCTGGGAAGCTTTTAGTATTCCCAGGTTCCCAAGTATAGACTGTTGTCAATTTGCGTTAGTAAGGTTAAGAAAAATGCTGAAGCATTGAACTTGGAGTGTGTTGCAGCCACTTACTCTTCCTGGTAGATGCCAAAGCTGCCACCAGACTCTTGTTGGTATGATTTATCTGCAACAAAATCCAGCCTTTGTGCAGTATCAAGAGGTGAGCATTCAGTAAAACATAAATGTGTCTACAGAGAAAAACAAGAACTGCTGACAAAATCTGGAATTGTAGCATCCATACCTCTCCTTTGAATGTCTCAAGGAGAGGTTTAGGTACCTTTTAGTCCTGAAGTTCTGATAGCAGATATGCACAAAGCTCCACCAATAACTGAGTTGAAAAAAAACCCATATTTTTCATTATAAAAGAGCCAGTGTTTCATAGCTGGGTGTGGGCTCTGAGCAGGGAAGTGAAAGGAGCCGAGGAAGATTGTCGGCACTGAAGTCATGATCTGGAGAAGTGTCTCCATAAGGAAACCCTCACGGCACTGGGCACGTGTGAGAAAGTTGTATGATGTCCTGGATTTATATTGCCTACAATAAAAGGAGAATCTTAAAGGAGATTTTTGCTGTAAACATGGGTAAACATAGATGATAAACAGCAGGTAACATGAATTTGGTGTTTCTATATTTGCTTGCTCACAGTTTACCCTGTCAAAGGAAAGGGTTCACTGATTCATCCTTTCTTTCTGTTTTGGGGGCCTGACTAAAAGGTTCAGGGACCAAATGCTGTGTTTTCACAGCTTCTCTCCCCGCTTCTGGTGGTGTTGACAAGGGAAGCAAGTACTCAGGGTACAGCAGAATTAATCCCTGGTTGATATTGTGACAAGTTATTTCTCTGGGAGTCCACTTACAAAGTCTGGATTGAAGGGCAGTGCCAAGTAAATCAAGAGTACACCTTCTGGGATGTATTTTCAGCCTGCAAAACAGTGGGTTTGCTTATATAGTTGAAAGACGAGGTTCCCAAATAAGCATAAGGTTATGGTGTATGAGCATGGGATACAGATGTACAATTTGCAGTCTGTTTAAATAGTAAAAAGGTTGCACACTGTGAGGTTAAAAACAAACACACACCCTGAAACTACTGACATGGATTCCAGGTGTCATAATCTTAGATACTTTGTTAAAATGTTTCTAATATTTTCTCCTGCATTTAAAGAGTGTACATGTATAATAGTAAAAAGAGACCAGGATTTTACTGATGGGCAAATGCTGATGTTTACTTTCTTTCGAGTCCTCAGCTATCAGCAGGTTGCAGGGAAAGGGGGTTATTTTGGGGGTGGTTTTGGCAAGGTTTCAGACACTTCTGAAAAACCAAAGACAATAAATCTTGTGGAAGCTGTCCTGCTTTTTGTAGAGTTATTAGTGTGGAAGTTTTGATGCATGCAAGTGTTGTGTGAGCTACCAAAGTAGGAGGTGTCTGTAGAAGGATACTGTAGATGTCAGCAGCAATTGCATCAGGATGACTTTCCTCTGTCAGAAGGTCCCTGTTAGCTTAGGCTGTGGTTGTGCTATGCAATTATAGACTTCTCTGCTTTCACCTACAAGTTTATTGTACTTCTCTGTCTGCAATCAGGTCCTGGCACCAGTTGAAGTTCTCAGAGATGTATCTCCTGTTCTAACTTTTCCAAACCTGCATGGACACCACTGTGGAACACATGTAGAACATTCCCTCTGCTCTGATTCATGTCCACTGCCACCCCAATCACAGAGTGGTGATGACAGTGTACTTTGTTCTTGCCCTGCAATGTTGGCTCTGGGAAGGCTGTGCATGCAGAGCTGGGTTACTAAAGGGAAGCGATGAGCAAGGGGAGCAGGGTCAGTACAACCAGCAGATCCATGCCACCACTGAACTCCCCCATAAGACTTAAAGCTTTCACTCAAAGCCTGCTAGTTTATCAGTGGATGACTTGAAATCACTTTGGCTTTCTTTCTGTGGGTAATGCATTCCTTCTGCAAATGCACACTGAGGAGTCACAGTGATTTTTTATTTTTTATTATTTTTTCTTCCTGAAGACTTCAAGAAAGGAATTTGGAACAAGCTAGAACAGCTAACAGTGTTCTTTCATCCTGCTAGACAGTCTGGCCAGACCCAACATGAATCCTATGTCCCATTAATGCACTACATTCTCAACTTTCTCTCACCCTTGAAATATCTTCAAATTGGGAAGAAAGTGAGCAGTGTTTAGCTTTGAGGCAAAACGGGTAAGGGATATTGTGTGGTCTGAGACATAAATTGGGCAAAAGAAGCATTAAAAGGTGAGGAGAGTTGTGCAGGCTTTCTCAAGGACCAGGAGCTAATTGGAGTGAGGCTGGTGTTAAGATATTGTGAAATCGTAGAATGGGTTGGGTTGGAAGGAACCTTAAAACCCATTCAGTTCCAACCCCTCTGCTATGGATAGTGACATCTTTTGCTGGATCAGGTTGCTCAAGGCCCCATCCGACTGGGCCTTGAACAACCCCAGCAATGGGGCAGCCACCATCTCTCTGGGCAACCTGTGCCACTACCTCACCACCCATATCAACTGGCAGTTGTAGTTTGGCCATGCAATGGCACATCAATTGATAAACTATTTTTTTTACACCACAAAGGTGAAACTTATGTGGAAACATTGTTATGTGCATTTGGAATAAAGAAGTTTTCTCTTGATGCCAGATGAAATCTTGTACAGATGGAATTTCTTCTTTGTAGAATGCGTTTTTCTGCAATAATTTCAGTCTGTTAGCTGCAAATTTTGGCAGCTGTTACTTAATAAGTAATTTTTTTCTGCTTTTCTATTTTGAGGCTTATTAACTTTAAAAAAAATGGAAAAGAGAGGTGTGGGGATGTTTTTTTCTAAGACCCAGATAAACTTGACTGAATTGGAGATAAGGAGTTCATATTAAATGCATTTGTTACAGAATAATAGAATGGTTTGTGTCAGAAGGGGCCTTCAAACCCATCCAGTTCCAAATCCACTGCTATGGCCAGGGACACATTCCACTGCATAAGGTTGCTCAAAGGCCCATACAATCTGGCCTTCAGAATCTCCGGGGATGGGACATCCATAGCATTCCTAGGTAACCTGTGCCAGTGCCTCACCACCCTCACAGGAAAACGTTTCTTCCTAAGATCTTGTCTTGATCTCCCCTCTTTCAGCTTAAAACTGTTCCCCTCATCCTATCCCTGCACTCTGACAGAGCTCATCCCCTGCTTTCCTGTAGCTCCTTTCAGTACTAGAAGGCTGCTCTAAGATCTCCCTGGAGCCTTCTCTTCTCCAGGCTGAAAAAACCAAACTTTTTTAGCCCCTCCTTGTATGGGAGGTGCTCCAGCCCTCTGGCCATCTTTGTGGCCTCCTCTGGACTTGCTCCAATAGATCCATGGCCTTCCTGTGCTGAGGGCTCCAGAACTGGACATGGCGTTCATGTAAGGCCTCAACAGAGTGGAGCAGAGGTGGAATCCACTCCCTTGCCCTGCTGGTCACATTCCTTTTGATATAGCTCAGGATAAGTTTGGCTTTCTGGGCTGCAACCTCACATTGCTGGTTCATGTTGAGCTTCTCCACCAGCACCACCAAATTCTTCTAATTAGGGCTGCTCTCAATCCACTATGCACTGTTATGTAAATTTTTAGGTGGTTATACATTTACAATTCCTGCTGAGGCAGGTGTAAGGAAGGTGATACAGGAAGAAAAGTTGAGCAGCAATCATGCCTGTGCTCTGCAGTTGCTGTATGTTGGTGAGAAGAGGTGTCTGGTAAAGAAGTGGAGTATATGGGTGCTGAGGGGGGATTGGAGTGTAGGCTGTCCCAATGAGGACAGAACCACTGCTGCTTTGTGTTGCTGGTGTATATGTTACAGTTCCCATGAGGACTTTGGAAGTTGCTTAAATACATATTGCATGTATGGGTGAAGTCTGGACCCTGTTCTGCTTTTAGCCTCAGTGGCACCAAAAAGGGAAGGAAGCAGATTCTTCCTTGCTTGAATCTCCTAGTCCTAGCCTGATGGACTTTAAAAATGGAATTAGAGGTGTGCTTGAAAAAGGATCAGGGACCTCTCCATTTTGCAAATAGTATCTGGTGGTACAACAGGTGCAGGATTCAATAGAGGAAAAAAGAGCAAAGCAGCTTCATTAGCATCAGTGAGAGAAAAAAACTCACAGCTTCTCAGAATTAGCCCTAAGGACTGAAGATCAAAGTCCTGGGGTTCATCCCTTTGGCCAGACAAAGTATTGAAATAAAATTACAGGTTTGACAGCAAATGGTACAAGTTAGAAAACATTTGTGCCAGCCATCTATGTAAGAAGCAATCATTCAAATGTGGGAGAAGAATGAAAAGAAAATTAAATAGCTGGAGATGAAGTATTCAGAGAGCACCAAGGATGCAGAACAGCTAAAGATAATTAAATTACATACAAATAAATTAGTTGCCATAATGGTCAGATTAGGAAATAAAACACAGAAGTGTAATTCTGCCAAATATTTGAGTAGAGCAGCAGAACTGGAACTGAACTGAGCTGACAAATGAGGGGAAGAGATTTATGGCTCTTGCCTAAATTTGCAATCAGCTCTGACTGTTTAAATTTTGCTGTCAGATCTGAAAGCAAATACAACTCATGCTGCCTTAACCATGTTAAAACCCTAAGTTTAGCTCTTTTCTGTAAATTTTTGAGGATATCTTAATTGATTACTTCAGCTGAAATACTTGTATCTGATGGTTTGAGCCCACTTTGCATCTGGGGTAAATTCACACTGTAATTAGTGTTGTAAATGTATAAGGAATAAACTCTTGCTTACCTGGACCCCATCCTGGTTTACAGATGTTGCTTATGCAACATGACTAACACCAAACTTGTATATGTGTCATGGCTGTGACCAACTATAACTACTTTGTGCTTGAAAACAAACTGTGAACAAGAATAAGCAGCAGGTATTATCTTCTTTTTGCACTAAAACCACTAGGATGAGTTAGCTGATGCAGTTTCAACTCTTCATAGTGGGTTATTGGTGCCTCTTAATAGAGAGAATGCTTGTGACCACCAAAGGGTCACCAGGCTGTGCATGGAGTTGAAGACTTTGAGCAGATGACTAGACCTCCTCTGAATGTTGCTGCCAAGACTTGGACCAGCAGCTGGAGTCAGTGCCTGTGCCCTCTAAGCTTTCCTACAACCATGTGTCCCACAGTGCAGGGGAGAGGCAAGGTGTTCTGTTATAGTGGAGTTGCAGGGATCCCTGTTTCCCAGGCACAGCACTAGGCAGGTGGATGAGGGCTGGAACTGCCTTGCTTTTTTGGTGGGGGGCGCAGATAAGGATGAGCTAGTCATCATAGATTTGGGTTAGCCTTGAACCTTGCTGCAGGGCTGTCCCACAGAGAGCTGGTGGCTCCAGAAGAGCTCCCATGGTGTGGTCTGTAGTGAGCCATTGGCATCTCCAGCCTTTTGTAGGTAGCAGTACTGAATAAGGTAATTTGTGGGGGGGTTGTGTTATCAGGGTGCAGGGAGAGAGGGGATAAAGTCCTGACTAAGACCAATCCTGAGGTAGCCTGCTTGTCTCCAGCATCACATCCCAGACTAGGACATGAAGTGTGGCCCACAAACTGCAAGCAGCATGGCTGTTGCAGGAGGGTGGGGATCACAGCTGAGCTGTAGCTGTGCCCCTCGCATATGTGAACATAAAAGAAAGGGCGGAGCAGGTTCTGACTCTTTAAGTTAGAAAAATATGTTGACTTTTGGTGTGGCTGCATTAGCATCTCTGCTCTTAAAATTTGGAACCTCTTTCTGGGATGCTATGTGAGGGAAGGTTTGTCTTTCAGGGTGACTTTGAGCTGAATGAGAAACGCTATTAAGCCTCTGTAGGCTGAATTTTTGCCCTTGTAGGGGAGAAAATATGAAGCAGTAGTAGGAACTGATGTATGGGAAAAATCCAGATAATAATAAATGCCATGATCCCAGTGAAGCTAGAACAATGAGGAAGAGATTGATGTTTTTCTTTAGGTTACAGTTTTGCCTTTGGCCATATTAGCGTGGATGCTGTTTATTTATCAGTGTGATTTGCTTACAAAGGCAGCTGTATACCTGCATTCTTTATTATATTTTGAGCTTAGAACTTGAGGGCTGATAATCATATACAAAAACTACTGGAACTTGTTTACTTTTGAAGGATGATTGAAAAGTGAAGAACTGGGAGTAGCTTTAATTCATGTAGTAACTAAGTAGGATGGACCAAAATGGCTTGAGGCACGGGAACATATTGTCCAGAGTAGTTGTGGCTGCCCCATCCCTGGAGGTGTTCAAGGCCAGGCTGGATGGGGCTTTGAGCAATCTGATGCAGTAGGTGTCCCTGTCCATGGCAGGGAATTGGAACTGGATGGGCTTTGAGATCCCTTCTGACTCAAACTATTTCATGAGTTTATGAAAATAGTGGAGACAGAGAAATGATGAGCTTGGCCATTCATAGGGTGTTGAAGAAATGCTGTGCAACCATTCATGATTCTGTTGTGTTTTCCTTGTCTCTTTTAATGAATCAAGTGAGAAAGCATGTGCTGCCCTGCATTCACTCTGAAAATAGTTTTGATGGCTAGGGTAATAGAGATGCTTAATGTTATAGGAGAATGGTATTTTTAAGAATACTTTAAATATCATATTTAAGCAGACAGTTGGGCAGCCAGCACCTCCCACAGATACAAAATTATCTCCAGATTACAAGAGGGGCGAAAGTTTAATTTTTCACTTCTTTCATGGTTTGTATTTATTCTAGTTAACATTCCTCTCCTCATTAAAATTGCTAACTTGTTAAAGCCTCTGGCTTTAAAAAAAAAAAAAGGGAAAAAAAACCCTTCAAAATATGCTCTGCTGCTAGAAAAAAATGGTGTGAAAGTAAATCTTTTAAATTACATTTCAATAAATGCAAAATAAAGGCCAAATTTACTAGGACTTTCTTATGTTAGGAAATAAATGGCACCTTAAGCAAGCCAAGACATTGTGTGTTAGGGCATCTACACTGCAGCTGGTCCGTCACCCTGAATTGTTCTAGCAGGCTGTGTATATGTCCACAGGGCTCTGAATTAGTCCAAGCTGGTATTGCCATTGTATATGTTCAGGAAACAAGGGTGGCATTTGTACACACCCTTCAACAAAGCTTATTATTGATCTTTGCAAGAGGCTGGTCCTTCCTAGGCAGCTTCCAGGTCTTCCTCACCTTTCATGTGTGCACCACTTCCAGGATGATTTTTGCAGCATCTGCCGCTGTGGTGGCGTTCTTTTCTCTTGACTATAGCACCCTTGGGTGATAAAAGGTGGATGCACCCAGAGCCCCACTCTGTACTGCATCCCTGAGGCAGCCAGGAGCACGAGATGTCCCACCAGATGGGTTGTAGGGAGTGAGTCAGAGCTGTTATATAAGCTGCAAGGTGGTAATACTTGCCTACTAGAAACATTCCCAGATCAGAGGGCTTCTCCTCCCCTCCCCCAAAATTATAAGCAGTATGTGTAAAGATCCTAAGATTACACACACCTTGGGTTGAGTTTGATATTTTAGGACGCACATAGTTTACAGTTCCAGGCTGATCTGTAATCTCTAGGGCTCAAAACGTAATTAAAAGGAAAGATGTGTTTGTCTGTGTGGGTGGGTGTGTAATATTCTCCAGCTTATGGCCTTAAGAGGAAACAGTAAATAGCATCTGAAACTCCATAAAATGGTAAGTGTTGGCATTTTTGTCCCTCAAGGATTATGTACCAACCTGAAGAAGTAAAACTGTTACTTACCAGTCTCGGACTGTCTATCCTGGTAGGTATTACATATGGGCAGAGTATGATCAACCTTGTTCAGTGTGATTGGAATTTGTTGCTAGAAAACGTGTGATGAGAAGCTTTCAGCAGTGAGCTCATTATTTGCAGAGGTTAAGAAGAGCAGCTTTCTTCAAAACTGGCATGGAGCAAATGCTGTTTTTCAAGTGCATGAGCACTCCCTTTCACCCCATTGCACAGGGCATCAGATAAATCTGAGTTGAATGCACATGTGGTTCAACTACTCTATTTAAGAACCTGCTATGCCAATAAACCAATATTTGCTTACTATGTACATAGTATATAACTGGCATATTCAGAGATATCGAATAAGATTACCTAACTAAGAAAACTGCTCAATACAGGCAAGATCATGGTAGCACTGATGAAAGTACAAACCTAACAGCATCAATTGAATAGAAACAGTTTAAAAGAGCTGCATAGGCTTTATAGACCCAGAGATGTTGTGGATGCCCTATACCTGGAGCTGTTCAAGGCCAGGCTGGATGGGGCTTTGAGCAGTCTGACGCAGTGGAAGGTGTCCTGGCCCATGGCAAGGAGGTGGTTGCGGATGGACTTCAAGGTTCTTTCTAACCCAAACCATCCTATGATTCTATACAGGGTTTTATTTTTAAGCTGATATTTTTAGTCTGCAACTTCAGTTAATCCTGCAGAATTAACAGACCCCTATGGAATATGTGTTTCAGTTGAAATCTGAAAGCTTGACATCAGCTTTTCACCTAGTCCATGTTGCAAAACCTTACCTGTTCATTCATCCAGCAAGTAAGGAGGGAAGATAAAGCATACAAAACTTGACCATGCTCTAATAAATTGACAGAACATGGGGTTTCTGCCTGTGAGGGAAAACAGCTAAGTGATTTTTCCTTTATCTAGTAAAACAAATGTGTTGTTCCCAACAGAGATGCTAATTCTTACCCAACAGTTATAGATTTTGCAGCTAAATATCTGATTTTCTCAAAAGCTTGTATCCTACTTCAGCATCTAAACAAAGCTTTCAATATTTGCCTTCCAGATAGTCTTCCAAGGGCTAGATTCCCAAATGAACTCTAACTCCCCTTGGTGTCTAAATCAGGGTCTTTAGGTGCTGGTCTCATTCAAAGTTTGAAGATACTTGAGAGAATAATGGTAAATTGCACTTGGACAGTTGCTAAAAACCTTGGTGCTAATCATGAAGTGAAATGGCAGCATTTTAATGATGCTACTTTAGAAAGTAAGCATCTGCAATTAGTCCCTCAAATCCTTATTTAGACCCCCTCCTTAAAATCACATGCAGATAGAGATGCAGGACTCATACTGTATCCTTTTTAGATTATAGTTGCATAGAAGCTAACGTGACTAATAACCACTATTGCAAAGTAATAAGCTGTTTCCACTAAATAGCTACCAAGCTGCTGCACTGAGAAGTGGACACTAGAAGAACTGAGAGACTGTGCACTGATTTCCCTCATGCTATTAAGTAAATGATAAAGAAATAATTTGAAAGACTAAATGCTGATGCACAAGGTTTTTGGTGTGAAGACTCCTTATGGAGTGACAAGACCTTCCTGAGCAGTAAAGACCCAACCAACAATCAAATGTGGAATAGCAAAAGGGAATGGAGATGAAGGATGGTGGCAGAAATTGAGGGTCTGCTAAGGCAGGCAATCAGACTATTTGGTATAAAATCATGGAATAATCCACCACCTCTGCAGTAAGTAGGGACACCTTCAACCAGATTAAGTTGCTCAGAGCCCCATCCAAACTTATCTTGGATGTTTCGAGGATGTGGCATCTACCACCATCCTGGGCAACTAGGACTCTTTACTGAGAAGTAAAAGGTGAAAATGAGGGGACATCAGGATAGGACACAGCAGTTCTTGTTGATGCTTTTGATGCTATTTTGTTTACTCTCATCTGCTATACAGACAAGAGAACAAAGTCTGTGGGACCAAAATAATGCAAGTCAAAGAAGGGGTGTGGGGGGAAAAAATGCACAGCCTGTGGAGCTCATCCCAGTTGTGCTTCAGGAGGGAAAACCAACACACATGGCTTAGACAGCAAGGATTTCCAAATTGACAACAGGCAGACATAAGCATCAGGGTTATAAATCTGATGTGGGACCCCTTGCCATAAATGAGAAGATTTTAAGAAACTATGTGTTCTTATCTAACTGCCCTACAAGGGGATTTTTCCCTCAAGGAGCACAATTTGGTCAGTGTTCAGGACAAGGTAGCTGAATGCACTGGCTGCTGCTCTCAGCTGTGGTGGCAGCTTCTGTTTTTTCTCTGTAGCCTTGATTCTCAATAACTTAGCCTTTAGTTCTATTTATCTAGCCTGTGTTGGACAAATATAGTAAGGAGCACTGAGTTGCTTCTAGGGACCCTCCCAACGTGCATCAGGATGCCGTGGAACCTTTCTTGCTCTGATAAATTCCTTCGTGTGTGAGATGTGACTAAATTACTGGAGGGAGGAGAGGTTATTGACAGCAGTGAGGACAAATTTTTTTCATTGTTTCCAAATTTTGAGTTAATCTGTGATTTCATCTGAGCATCTTTGGCTCTGCATCTTGTAGTGGGGAGAGATGGGGAGACCCTGGCTGGCTCCCAAGAATTAGTGTTGGCCAGTACTGCCCCAACTGTCCCATCTTTAATTTGGAAGTGTATATGTTTGTGATCTGCATAAGAACATAAATCTAGTGTATGTGAAGATTTCAACTGCCTCTGATGCAGAAGGCAGCTGGATTTTTGGGACTAGGACACTCACTGCCAGGAGGAAAATGCTTGAATCTTCAATACCTTTGATTCAAGGCTTTAGGAGCTTCAAATCGTACTGGCACAGCATGTGCCTGGGAAGAATGCAAAAATTCCTACATCTCATCCTCTTTGCCCCTCTCCCACAGCCTGCTTCTAAATTGAAGTCTCTGCAGATGAAACCTCGCTTCTGCTACCTCTACATAAATTGCTTGTTTTCCATTTTGACAGGAGTTTTGCTGCTAAAAAAAAGTTATTTTCCCCCCCTTGTCTCTGCAGCACTGATGGCTTCATACTTATCCTTTGCCTGAAATATCTAAGTTAATTTTGTAGCTATGGAAGAGCACTGTGTAAATGCAGCTTGCTAACCTTTAACCACAACACACTCCCCTCCGCACTGTAATCTCCACCTCCTCTACCTATTCTTGAAAACTGCCTGAAGCAATGTTTCTTCCTCATAAATCTGAGCCTTTAAGATAGGTTGTCTTATGTTGCTGTTATAGTTGAAGTAGGCTGATTTTTCTGATAATGACTTTTCGATGCGTTGCTGGTAAACGACTTGATTTGCAGGAGACTACAGTCATGGTGCAAACCCAAACAATGTTTAAATGATGATAACAGGCAAAACTGAAATTTCCACTCATTCGGAATTTACTCTTCATATCTATTGAGGCTTCCTGCCAGTTATTCTTCTGGCACCCATGTATAAACCACAAAAAACGTGGTTCTTCCACTGCCTCAAGTCCTGCACCATCAATTAGTGCAGGAAGATTACCTCTTCAGTGGAATTTGAATTCAAGCAAACCTAAACTGAGCAATGTTTTAATAACATTAATATTTGAAATCTCTGCCTGTGAAGAATTTGAGTTTCCACCTTTGTAGAAAACTATTACATTTTCATGTGTGCAGTGTGTTGATCTTAGCAATTACATAAGGCAAATTGTGAGGGGGGTGCAGTTTAGTGGTGGCTGTGTTTATTGTACCTTATCATAGACAGAAAATAAATCATCTGATACAGAAATGGCTCTTTAGGGACCTACACAGGCAGCTGAGCCCAGGTTTACAGAAGAGAGCTGATCATCTGAAAGAGAGGAAAGATCTCTTTGAATATAGCTGAGACAATAACATTGCAGGTCCATGTTTTCTTGGCAGGTAATTAAGCCAGAAATAGTCATGTTCAGATACTTCAGCATTACATACCCAGGAACAGTTCATTTTTCCATATGGTAACTCGGAGGTAGATGGTTAACACATCTAAATATCAGGTTACATTGGAAATAAACACTGGCATTAACTAAGTAGAACAATGGTTGGAAGCCTCTTTGGTGAAGGAAGCAGGGCATGTGTGATGTTCTTGCAGCTCAGAAAGCCAAATGTATCCTGGGCTGCATAAAAACTGTGACCAGCAGGGCAAGGGAGAGGGGATTCTGCCCCTCTGCTCTGCTGTGGAGGCTACTCACATGGAGCCCTGCATTCAGTTCTGGAGTCCTTGGGGCATGGATCTGTTGGGGTGAGTGGAGAGGAGGCTAGAAAGATGGTCAGAGGGCTGGACCACCTCCTATACGAAGACAGGGTGAAAGAGTTGGGCTTGTTCAGCCTGGAGAAGAGAAGAGTCCGAGGAGAACTTATAGTAGCATTCCAGTACTGAAAGTGGCTAAAGGAAAGCTTGAGAGGAGCTCTTGCTCAGAGAATGCAGGGATAGGGTGAGAAGGAACAGGTTTAAGCTGAAAGAGGGGAGATTGAGATGACATACTAGGAAGAAATGTTTTCCTGTGAGGGTGATGAGGCACTGGCACAGGTTACCCAGGGAAGGTGTGGATGTCCCATCCCTGCAGGTGTTCAAAGCTGGGTTGGATGAGGCTTTGAGCAACCTGATGTAGTGAAAGGGAGCTTGGAACTGGATGATCTTTGAGCTCTCTTTGAACCCAAACCATTCTGATTCTAAGATTCTATGGCAATAGCCACAGGTATGTCTGTGCCAGCATAGACTCCCACTGCCAGACCAGCATGGCAAAACTTGCTGATGTAATTGAAGGCTGAAAGTTGGTCTCTGCATGTGTTTTTAAAAGCACACATTCAGAGTTGTGTTTATAGAAAGCAGCTTGATTTTGTCAAACAGATAAATTAATCATAGCTGCAGAATGAGAGCAGAACTGGCCCCTTGGGTCCAACAAGTGTAATGGGGATGGACCTGTGTGTGCTTTGGGATAACTGCCCCTTGGTGGGCTGCTACAGATGTAAACATCTCATTCTGTGCATACTGTATAACTACTCACAGAGTATTTAGTAGTGTCCTTATTTCTTACAGGGGAAAAATAATATATATATTTTTTTTTTTAGTAGTGCCTTTTGAATCTTGATGTCACTGACAGTTCATTGCTCCCTTTCAAGTTTTATATTATGGTATCAGTCATTCATAATTCTTTTTGTGCTTTAACTAATCATTGACCTGGGTGTCGTTTTGGTCAGGATGTGGATACCAGATGTTCTGTCTTGAGTCAGTACCTGCACGGAGCTGGTGTGCTCATCAGTCGGCTTGGAAGTTTCAGCAACAGAGTCTGACAAGCATGATTCTTGCAACAAAAGGGATAGGGTTTACCTCAGATATTTGAAGCCCATTCTGAAGGAAGAATTGTTTCTATCTGTCTTCATAAAGCTGACCTAGTTGCAGGTAAGACTTGAATTCTAGGGGTGAGGACCTATTTTGTTTTTTGAATAGCTAGAAGAGACTATTTGGAGAACTTCTTGTCCTTGCTGCTTCTTACTTTTCTCTGAAATATCTACCTCTTTCAGGGAAGTCTCCCATTTACAAAGGTTTGACCTTGATCTATGGCCTCTGACTTCTGTACAGTCTGCATTTGCCACAGTGGTGTGAACTCACGCATTGACCTTTATCCTCAACCAAGGCAAAAAAGAAAAATAGGACTTGAAAATGCTTTATGCACACTCCACAAGACTAGGATAAGATTCTGTTCCACTCTTGCTTGGCAACTTGTCTCTTTAAGATTCCTACAGACTTTTGTCCAAGCTGTACGTTTTGATTTCATTTTTCCTTACTCTATGCTGTGCTTCATCCCCATCATTAAGGTTTCCATGTCTGCTGTTTCACAATGTTTGAATAGGGGTGGCATCCAAACCTCTTAGAAGATGACAGACTTCTGGTAAACTTTATGGTTTGAGATGAAGAAAGAAGGAGGAAGATGATCCCAAATGACACTTTTGTTCATAGTTTATTGGAGTGAGGAGGTAAAGCAGAAAGCTTGGCACCATCATCTACAAATCATTTTGTCAGAGATGGAATAACTCAAAGTTCTTCCTGCCAAAGCCTGATTATTTTTTTTTTTTTTTTACCTTCATGATGTCTGCATTAATTGGTAACTCCCCTTGTAAGTTGCTTATGTGAAGTATTGTTCTCATGCCACTCATCAGACAGTGATACCTTGCTAGCTGAGAAAGAGTCCGTTCTTATGCAGTTTGTTCAGAAATCCAGTTAAATTCCTGTCTGTGGTAATTGGACATCATTGGAATGCAGCTGAGGTGCATCAGTTTTAAGTCTTTTTGGTGGTCATGGGATTATCTATGATTATACACTTAAAACAGTGAGTACAAAAAAAGTGATTGGAAAATATCAGGGAAGGTTTCCAGCCTGGAGAAATTTTTATAACTGTGGTATCACGTGAAGCTTGTCATGAGTATTCATTAGAACCATATTAATGATGGAAACAAATTACAAACCCTTCTTCTCATTATCAGGGTTTAGAGTTTGAAAATGAACGAGAATATTATTTTGAGGGGCAGCAGAGAAAGGAAAATTTGGCAAAGGATATGACACTTCTTCCTTAAGAAGACAGACCAACAGACACCCCTCATCCTAACACTATACCTTGTGAGGGTAACAGTTTTAAGCTGAAAGACAGGAGATTTAGATGAGATACTAGGAAGCAACACTTTGCTGTGAGGGTAGTGAGGCACTGGCACAGGTTGCTCAGAAGCGTTGGCTGCCCTATCCCTGGAGGTGTTCCAAGGCCAGGCTGGATGAGTCTTTGAGCAACATGATCCAGTGGGATCAGGGGGTTGGAACTGGATGGGTTTTAAGGTCCCTTAAGGTCCCTGTACCATTCTGATTCCTTGACATCCAAGCCCGTTTGATTAATATCAGGATGTTACAGACTGCTTTTACTGTGTTGTCCCTCACATATGTGATCAGGTTAGGGAAGCTGAGAACTGATTTGGGAAGTACAGTGTGCCTAAGCTAAGGCTCAGCTGAAGGTTGTCTGCACATTATTACAGAAAGTTTGGGTTGAAGGAGATGTATCTCTTCAGAAGTTAGTTTAAAACCAAAGACTTGGTTTGCTGACTACTATGAGTGCTGTCTTTGCAAATATTGACCGTGTCTGGAATGATATCTTTCTCATTATATGTATTTGTAAACTCTAGAATATGTACTTAAGGCTGGGCACTGTTTAATATTTAGGTAACCAAGTAAACTGAAGAAACTTGTGTCACTAACTAATTCAGATCCTCTGTGTAGGACTTCTTGGAGCACTTAGCTCATACTCTATATTCTTTTTTCTCCTTTAATTTTATGCTCTCTGAATGCACCTTTTTACTCTTGCTATTTGTCACCACTACTTGTCCATAATTCACAATCCCTTTTTAATAAATGAATGCTAATGATCAGATAATAAATCAAAAATAACGATGCAAAGATTTTTTTTTACATAATTTCTAAAACTTGCCACTGGCAAGTGTGGTCAGCAAACTGTTTTGTGTCTTTCTCTTTAATATTAGACATAGTGGATTTTATAGACTAACTGAAATAAAAATCAATGACAAGAGAAAAACGTTTTTGTCCCTGAAAATGTGTACTGAGTTGACTTCAGAAGTTTGTGTTAAGTCATGAGTTCTTCTGCAGAGCTGCAAAGTAATCACACATTGCAAGTGGTGAGAAAGGAATTGTTCTAATATTAAAATCATAGTTCATCTAGGTTATATACATATGACAGTAATTCTTGTGGACTTCATGATGAAGTGCAGAAGTTCAGATTCAGGGTTGGTCTTTCATTTTGCATATATTGGCTTATCTCATGTAGACTGAACTCAATAATTCAAATCATAATTTAAGGAGAAATCCTTTTTTTTTTTTTTGCCTTAAGGATATAAATATTGTCAACATGTATAATATTCTCTGGATTTGTATGTTAAGACCTAACATAGAGAAGAAATTGAGTTTATCATATAACAGTATTATAGAATCATAGAATGGTTTGGGTTGGAAGGGACCTTAAAACTCATCCAGTTCCAAAAAGCTCTCATAGACAGGGACACCTTCCACTGTATCAGGTTGCTCAAAGCCTCATCAAACCTGGCCTTGAACACTTCCAGGGATGAGGCATCCACCACTTCTCTGGGTAACCTGTGCCAATGTGTCACCACCCTCACAGGAAAACATTTCTTCCTAAAATCTCATCTCAATCTCCCCTCTTTGAGCTTAAACCTGTTCCCTCTTATACTATCCCTGCACTCCCTGATAAAAGAACCTGATTGTCAGGAGTTTTATATACTCTATGAAATAAGTTTATTTGGCTGTGTTCTAATTATACAGTTTAACTACACTTACCTACTGAAATATCTTACTTGAAGATTGTCAGTTGAGTTCTTCATACAAGAAGTGCCAAACATGCAAGGTGTACAGTTCAGTGATGGTGAAATTATATTTGTGGACATTTGTACAAGTTTAAAGATCAATGGGACAGCTTCAGTAAGGTATTTCTGGAGAAGGAAAAATATTATGGACCCAAACTGTAACAAAAGCCATAGGCAAGATCTCAGTTGATGTATTTTTAATGTGTTGGTAAGCTATCCAATGTTCTGATGTTTGTGTGTCAGTTGATAAGCAAGGCCCAGTTATTCCAGCAAAAACAGCCCAAATCCTCTTTTACTCACACTTATAACTGCAGTATGAGGGGATAGATTATCTGAGACAGAAGAGAGAGAAACACATCAGATGAAAATACTCAAACACATATTTGCACTAAATGAAGAATGGGAGATGAAATGTTAGGACTTGTCATTCTAGTGCACAACCAGTACTCTGATTTTGCTCTTACACTTTTACAGGCTGTGCCCACTAATTTTCTACTCCTCCAAGTGAGGGTGAATGGCATATGACTAAGAGTTATGATTTTTTTAATCATCATGCTGTCTATGTTCCAGGCATAACTCTTGTCTTCCTGGTCCAAGTTTCCTTTCATGGTTTTTGAGCCTTTCTTGTTAGATGGAGCTCTTCAGCTAATCACAAGACCAGGTTTTCTGAATAGCAATGAGCTAACCAAATGCCTACTCCTCATTCAAGATCAAAACCAAATATTGATTGGGCTTTCGCTTTTTGTTTTGTGATACCTACAGAATAATCTCCTCTTCCTAGGTCAAGCAGATGCTTTTCCATGCATATGCAGCTATACCCATCACTTGAAGAACCTTTCCAAAAAAACATGACCTTGAGTCCATCTTGTTTTTCTGCCACTCTTGGTTGTCTTGGGTAGCGTTTCATGGAAACACAGTATGTCCAGAGCAACATTCAGTGGGTGTGTACTCAGTCACTTAGGTTGACCAGATGTTGATATGAGTGTGGCAGACTGTTGCCAGAAATAGTATTTTACAAATAACGTATTGCTGGTGTTGGGTCTTCCATTATTAAAACACCTCTTGAGTCATGTAAGTGAGAGAATCAGTGAGAATGTTTGAGTGCTGTGCAGCAGCATTTGCTTCTAAAGATACCTATTAATATGGTGAACAACATGTCATTATTTTTTAGATGCATCTGGTAATCTGTGTCACCTCTTGCTCATCTACACTTTTTAGAAAGACAGGAATAACATCTGTAGCAAAAGGATATTCCGTAGCAAGAAAACTCATCTCCCAAATTCCTCAGCAACATGAATGCTGTACAAGGCCACTTCTAAGTAACAAAAGGGATGGTTTTGTTCTTGGATGTGTGCAGATGGTATTGAGTGAAGTGCATGAAAGCCAAGGCACACCTTAGTAGCAGGAGTAGTTGAGATTCGTGGAATATTATAGCTAGGAAAGGAAAAAGCAGTATGTCATTCATTCCTTTATAATTGGTGTGACTGTTGGGCAGCAGGGGAAATACAAGTGAATATATGACAATTTATACTATGCAGAAGGATTAGAATTGAAGAGATGAAGAAGCAGAGGGAGGGAAAGCTGTTGTTCATCTACTTGGTTGAGGAAGTAACAAGCCCCCTTCCCTTAAAGTAGTCCTACTTTTATTGGCATATTGCTTTCTGGAGGTAGCATAAGGAAAAGATAAAAAGGATTTTCCCTGTGCTATATTGGTCCATCCTGTTTGTTTCTGCTCTGCTGATGCAAACTCTTTTTGTAAACAAAGCCCCAAAAGATGCAATTTCTGCTCCCTCTGAAGCAAGCAGCACTAAGCTAAGTCCTGAACAGCTGGCATGTATGCTGCTACTGACAGAAAAGTACAGTCCTTAGAGCAGTGTGAACAGACCAAAATAAAGTAACTGTGGAGCTGACTGCTTGCTATGAATTGGATAATTATCAATGATAACATTTAATCTTTCTTCCCATGGAAAAAGCACAATAATTTGTATCCCAAAAAAGGCAACTTTGTGTTTCTACGTACCTGTCATGAACTGACCAGCAGGACTGAAAACTAAAGGAAAACATTATTCCTCAATTAAGTAAGAAATTAAACAGCTGCTGCTGAAACCAAGTGGCAAAAAAAGTTCTTTTTAGGATTATGGGTTTGTGCATATATATGTCTTAAACAGCCAGAGCTATAGTTGAGATTCTTAAGAGCTTTAAGCTCAAATACATTATAGGATGGTGTTGTATGACTGGTTACCAAGGGTAACCCAAGGTGTGGGTTTGAATGCATTTGTTGCTATTGCAAGCATTTTCCTCTTTCTCTTGGTTGATACTTAGTGAGAGAACAGTTGCACTGTGTCAGTTTTTGAGATGTTCTATTTAGAGGAAGAACAAATGAGTCTTTGAACATCAGGAACAGCTCATATGAAGTTCATACCAGCTCATTTTCTGTGGTCTGCCTCTAATGTTAACTGAAGTTTAAAATAAATAAAGCAAGCCTATATGATAGCCAATAGCTTCTGATACGCTTGGACCTGTACTGATATGATAACTGCAGAGCCTGAATCAGGATGTCTCTAAAGAAAAGCTAAAAGATTGCCTGATCTTATTACTGACTCACTTTCAGCAATATCATTTTTAAAGCTTCATAGTGAGAGCTGCCTTTACCCCAGTACAGGACAATGCATTTATTCCAGTTTTAGAATCTTCAGGCTGAATTTTGGTATAGATGATATGCTATGACTATCACAGAAGCACTAGGTTGGAGAAGACCTCCAGGATCATTGAGCAAAACCATCGTGTATATCATGTATAAATTATGGTGTACAAAACTGGGTATACTTATTTCTGTAACATGGGTACCACTGGTGCTGACTGTTCATTGTGGGATGTCACTACTTTAGATGAAGTGCAGTTATCTTCTATAGGATGCCAGTGACTTCAGAGTATCCCTCGTGGCAAGAGCTAGATAGTATTATTAATTGCTTCTAATGAGCTCACCATGTCAGGGTGTAAGGATAGTAGGAATATCACTTGGCATATGGACCTATAATAACAGCATTTTAAATACTTAAATCTTTCTCTCTGTCAACTAGAATTTATTGCATACGTGGATTCCAATAGTGGTAACAACAATAACTGATCGTCTCATTTACAGTTGGTATGACATGGAGTTCCTGATCAATTACACTTCATTTTCTTGTAGCCTTCAGTCCTCACAGACTAAGTCTTGTCCAACTCTCACTGAAATCATTTTTACATGAAGTCTGATCACTTCTTCTGGAAGGAGCTGTTTCTACTGGATATTTGTGTATTTTGCTGTGCAGTGTAAAAAAAAATGTGGCTTAGATTTGCTGCCTTCCAAAGCAGTCACTTTATTTCCTGTATATGTAGTCATTCAGGGTTGCACTGTTGGAACAGAGTATCATCATAAAGCATCCACACTAAAAGATGTCTCTTTGGAAAATAAGAAATTAAGTCCTTCTCTACCTACTGTATAAAATTAACTTGATCATTTGACTCTGTATGCAGTCTGGTGAAGGCTGTTACAGTCCAAAACAGATTTTCCACAGAATGAAGTGGAAAGATACAGTGCATGTACCTTGGGGTATTGAGAATGAGAACTCTGCCATTCCCAGCATGAACACTGATGCAAGAGTTGGGTATCTTAATGTACTGAGAAGAAAACTGTTTACTGAGTGCCTAGATGAGGTTAAAATCTGTTGTATTTACTACCTCTCCAGCTGGCTACTGTGACTGCTCAAAAATGAGCTTTAATATTCCCCATTTATCAAATGCAGATGGTAATCCTGGTTCTCAGTAGTTAATTGAAAGCCATTTAGTCAAATTATATACGTTTTCAACATAGGCATAAGGTCAGCATTGCATGCAGCCTCTCACTTCTTGAACTATGCTGCGGAACTGCACACCTGGATCCACAGTGGTGTGGGCTTCTGACATTATCTGCACTCAGCATGTGTGAATATAGGAGTAGAAAGTAAGAGAATTTGTTCAGAGAGTAGAGCATTACTGCGGGGTTATATGCAAGAAATGATGCATAGGCAGGTAGGTAAAAGATACTTGCTGTGGCTTCTAGTAAAAAACAATGTCCTCCTCCAGCCCTGATGAAGGACCCCAGACCAGCTGGTAAAGGGCATGTCACCTGTGTTCATTTACTTAGCTGACCCAGCAGGATCCAATCTGGAATACTAATCCCTTCAATAGAGGAATTTCTGATATGGCCTTTGACCATGTAAAAAGTATCTCCATGTGGTAGGATTCCTCTGGTGGCTTTTTGACATTTCACAGTAAAGGAGAACAGCATCTACAACTATGGAGTCAGTCTGCATCTTCATCAGAGAAGCTCTTTTTTGGTTTGCTTATTTTTTTTCTTTAGTNGTGGCATCATTGCTATAGGTATACTCAGCTTTGCCTTGGTAGCTGGGCACGAAGAGAGCACAAAGGGGAGAATGAGCTACATCTTGAACTAGGCAAGTGCAGAAATTTGTTGCAAATGTGATTTGTATTGATGAATATGCAGAAAGAAAGGATGAACAAATAGGCTGCCGATGTACAAGTGGGATATAGTGCTCCTGAAAAGGATATGGTTGAGTAGTAGGTATGGTTGGACTCATGTCAAAAGTCCTCTGCAACTAAACATTTCAAAGATTCTATGAAAGTCACATAAGTAAAAAGTAACATAAAAGCAATGAATTGGAGTTTTTAGGAACTATCATTCCTCTTTTAATTGGAGCTGTATGATTTATATGACCAGCCAAGACAGCGAGTAGTGAGTGCGCATAATTAACAGTTTGCCAGTGGCTTATGGATCAAGGACTACTGACTGTAAGCATAGACTTAATTTTAAATAATGAATAAATCAATTATGAATAAACCAATAATTTCTTCGTTTTGGAAGCAGTTATTCTCCCCCAAAAGGAAAATAATTCTTATCATTGTTTTCTTGATGCAAGTTCTTCACTCAGCTGTATTTTGTTGCTTATACGCTGGCAGGGAGAAGAGACCTAGCATATATGACAGTGAAAAGAATGTTTTTGTTGATCAGTCTGAAAGTTTGAAGATTAATGAAGTCCTTCATATGCATTGACATAGCTATGGGTGTTCCCATAACTTCTGGTTCTCTGGCTAGCTTCCAAAACATGGAGTTTCATCAGAGTAAGAAGCAGAAGCAAAATCCTGTCTTGCTTGTACACAGCTTTCCTGGTCCAAGTATGTGTGATCTTGCTTCTGACTCTGCAACTGGTACCTGCTCACTCGAGCATGCTCCAGAAATCTGAGGCAAAGCCAAGGGAGGAGAGAAAACCTAAAACATAACAGATGCTGCCAGTATTGTCCTTTCAATCACTGCCAAATTTTCTACCTGTGGGACTTCAGTTGCACCGTGGGCTGTATGAATTAGTGTAACTAGAAGATAAAAGCTTTCATGAACTGTAGATACTCAGGAAAATGACGGCAACCCCTTCTGATGACAGCATTGCCTGAATCCCTCTGCAAGGCTGTAAGCTTTGAGAAGGCAGAGGCTATCAAATATTGCACTTACCTTTATGGTTACTTGTACAATGAGACTTTGACCCCTGACTGAGATTCTGAAGTCTGATTAAATAGTAGATAAAAATTAATACCAAGGCCTAAAATACACAAATGTAAAATATGCATACATTTGTGGAGTGTGCCTTCATGTTACTCAATTGGATCACGAGTGGGTGATGTAGCATGAGTAGAGTGGTGCAGTTCATCCAGTTGTTGTTCAGGCAAGGAATCATGGAATTGTAGAATAGTATGGGTTGGAAGGGACCTGAAAGCCCATCCAGTTCCAACCACCTGCCATAAGCAGGGACACCTCCCATGGGATCAGGTTGCTCAATACCTCATCCATTTCTCTGGGCAACCTGTGCCAGTGTCTCATCCCTGTCACAAGAAAACATCTCAAATCTCTCCTCTTTCAGCTTCAAACCATTTCCCCTCATCCTATTCCTGCACTCCTTGATAAGAAGCCCCTTCACAATTTTGCTTTCAGTATTGAAGCCCTTTTCAGTACTGGAAGGCTGTTCTAAGGTCTCCCAGCAGCCTTCTCTTCTCTATGCTGAAAAACCCTAACTCTCTCAAGCCTGTCCTTGCATGGGAGCTGCTCCTCCAGCCCTTGGGTCATCATTGTGACCTCCTCTGCACTCATTCCAACATATCCACATCCTTCCTTTGCTGAGGACACCAGAACTGAATGTGGATTTTTCTTTTGTCTTTATACTTCTTCCTTCTTGCTTATGCTTGCCTGTCATCCTTCCATAGCATTGCTGAATGAATGCAGATCATCCATTTGTATAGTCTGCACTTACCCCGCACTCCTCCAGGTAGTACAGATGGTGGTCAAGCTGTACCTTCCTTCCCATAACTTCTGGGTATTTTGGATCATTGATAAATCCTGGTTTTACCACTATGCATCTGCAATAGACTCTAAAATATTCCAGGAGTTTGATTGCTTTAGTGGTGACATCATGCCAGCACTGTCACCTAGGTAATGGAACTAATTGCTATAGCAACAAGGCTTTATCATTCAGCAGCCTGACCATTTTTGACAGATGGGAGAGCCTAAAGATTTGAAGTAGGACGCAAATGAAGCACATCTGATTAGGCTAAGTTATATTAATCGTTAAGGAATAGGAATCTTCTGTGCAGGGTGAATAAAATCAAAGTAAATGATATATCTTTTTGAGGTCTGTTTACCTCAAATTAAATTGTTTTAATGTTAAACATTTTCTTCTCCTGAGGGGGGGAAAATAGCAATATTTAATTAAAACAAGCAGATAATAAACCTGATTGCTTAAATATTATTGTACAGCCTCTGGGTATTGCTGCTGCTTTAGGTGTTGCAGGAGACTAACTAGATCACAAAGTACTTCTAAAAGTTTTAGCTGACCATTGGTAATGAAGTACCCCTTCATCTTCTGCTATGGTCCTTGGGCTGTTGCCCTGTATTGCATAGTCAACCATGGGCAGTAGTGGTTTTGTGATCAGTGATGTGGAATACATAAAGAAAGATGATGGTGTTAGGGACAAAACTGAAATTGGTTGAGGCAGGATCACTTGCCCTGTGAAGGTGGATAAAACTGCAATAGATTGCACAGAGGGCATGATGCCTCCACCTTTGAGGCTTTCAAGCCCTGATAGGACAAATCCCTGAGCATTCTGCTCTGAATTCAGTGTTGGAACATGTTTTGAGCAAGAGCTTGGGCTAGAGATCTTTCCAAGTCCTTTCCAACTGGAATGATTCTGTGAATTTGTGATTTTACCAGAAGATACAATTCCTTTATTCCTCCTAATCTTCCTATCTCTGTCTAATCTTTTAAAGCTGCATCCCTATGGTGTCTTATGAAGCAACTATAATAAAGGGGAATGTGTCCCATTCCAGTGAAATGTAACTGATCACAGAATATAGGGTTTAAACTCAAAGTGTGTCTTATGCTTGCCTGTACTGAGGTATGTATTACCATTTTAATCACAATGGCTTATATTGGTTCAGGCAGCAGCAGTGAACAAAGTCTCAGATAAAGAACAGTGACACACTAGTACTTTCTGCCTTCAACATAAATATTAGCTGTCCTCCAGTAAATGTAACATATCTGTGCTTAGAAAGGCAGCACACAGCAGGTACAATATCATTCCTTCCCATTATTTACCCATATTATACAGGCTCAGTATTAACCTAAGTTTTCACTCTGATGGAATTAGACACAGTAATTATTTTTAACAAATTGTCTGATTGCTTTCCTTATCAGGAGCCCAAGTTTGCATTCTCACCTCTAGTATCAGCCCGTTTCTAATGCAAGGAGATGCTTTGGGCAATTAGGCTGGATGGTCAAAATAATTCTAGCAATTACTTTTCATTCTAATTGGGATTGTGAAGACATAACTCAGCACTGAGAATTTCACTATGCATCTTCTAAGTTTTTCTCATCATTGCCCTTCCAGGCAAATGTAGAAATAGACACTTTGTGTTTTATGTTCTATAACCTCAATGGTTTTGGATATTGAAAGTCAATTTTAAAGACTCGGCAAAATCACAGCAAAGCAGCTGCTTCGTTTTATGAAATATAAATGGTGTAGTGGAAAATGCACAGATGGCTTCATGGTGATGCATTTCGCAAACATGCTTAGATGTTGTGCAAAATAGGACTTTGAATAAATCTGAGATTGATTAATAATTTTCTAGTTGGTGACAGCAGCTATTGATGGGAGAGCAGATAGTCAGAGATCATGGTCTTATTTTTCAAAGATACACACAGCTTCCCATTTTATTTGCCCTTAAGATTAAAACCAGTTTCTAGGTTTTATTTAAAATTCAGTTTCAGCCATGGAATTGCTATATCTTTAAATAGTGTGGTAATGTGTAACAAGTGATAATATGAGAGGAAATGGCCTCAACTTGTGCCAGGGGAAGTTTAGATTTTTTTATTAGGAAAGAATTCTTTACTGAAAGAACAGTGAAGCACTGGAAGAGGCTGCCCATGGCAGTGATCAGGTCCTCATCCCTGAAAGGATTCGAGAAATGTGGTTGTGGCTCTTCAAGGCATGGTTTAGTACAAATGGTGGTGTTAGACTGACAGTTGAACTGGATGACTTTATAGGTGTGATCCTGTGATTACATCAATGTGGGATAGAGGACCACCATTGCTAGGAAAAAAAAAGTCTAGGTTCATTACAGCTTGAACCATCACTTTTTGACTGAAGAAAGCATGGATTTTATGTCTCACTACACTGTACTACACATGGGATGGGGCTAAAGAGGGGATGCTAACACAGTCAACATGTATGGAATCATTAAGTCAGAGACATATGAGGAATGGTTTTAAGCTGTAAGATGGGAGACTTAGATGAGGTATTATGAATTAATGTTTTCCTGTGAGAGTGGATAGGCACTGGAACAGGTTGTCCAGAGAAGTGATGGATGCCCCATACTTGGATGTGTTCCTGGCTGGGTTGGATGGTGCTTTATATTAAGAGGGGGGGAAGCCCTTTGTTTAGTGCTGGGAGGGATTTCTTCTATGATTTAAACAGTCCCTGAAAAGAGGTTNCAGTGATCAGGTCCTCATCCCTGAAAGGATTCGAGAAATGTGGTTGTGGCTCTTCAAGGCACGGTTTAGTACAAATGGTGGTGTTAGACTGACAGTTGAACTGGATGACTTTATAGGTGTGATCCTGTGATTACATCAATGTGGGATAGAGGACCACCATTGCTAGGAAAAAAAAAGTCTAGGTTCATTACAGCTTGAACCATCACTTTTTGACTGAAGAAAGCATGGATTTTATGTCTCACTACACTGTACTACACATGGGATGGGGCTAAAGAGGGGATGCTAACACAGTCAACATGTATGGAATCATTAAGTCAGAGACATATGAGGAATGGTTTTAAGCTGTAAGATGGGAGACTTAGATGAGGTATTACAAATGAGTGTTTTCCTGTGAGAGTGGATAGGCACTGGAACAGGTTGTCCAGAGAAGTGATGGATGCCCCATACTTGGATGTGTTCCTGGCTGGGTTGGATGGTGCTTTATATTAAGAGGGGGGGAAGCCCTTTGTTTAGTGCTGGGAGGGATTTCTTCTATGATTTAAACAGTCCCTGAAAAGAGGTTGTTTATTTTGGTTATACTACATGCCAAAAAGGGTTTGAAAGATGCAGTTGAATGCTTTTCCTTGCATACTGATTGTTCATTATATAGCTATCAATAACTGCCTTATAAAACTAGTCCAAAATAAATCATGCTTTCTTAACTACTTTGTAAAGATTGGCCAACACTTCAGTATACATCTCAATACAGTAGCACTTTACAATAGCAATTGGTACTCTTAAGTGCCCATTACTGTTACCGATTCATTAAAATGTTAAGTTAATGTATTCAGACCCCTTTATTGGCAAGTAAAAGCCAGTAACAAAGCCAACAAAGATGCATGTGCCTGATTACACCACACTGGAAGTAAATAATAGTATAATGCAATTCATGGCACAAGTAATGGATTTTTGGATAACAACATACATCCAATTGAAAAATGACAGATATGTCAAAATTAAGTATGCCAGAGTCAACAAATGCAAGCTTGTAAAATAGATGATGATACGTTTGAGACCTGTGCTTGCAATTTGGAGACTCAAGTAAGACTTATTGGTTCCCTTTTTAAAAAAAAAAAAGTTAACTTGCAATGGCATTTTATTCAAAATCTAAAGCCCTAGTGAAATATGCTCAGGATTTTTCACCATGGGCTTGTATTTACAATGCTTGAGGCAATTGGATGCATATATCAGAGTTGAGACAGTGCTAACAGGGAAGCATACATATATGAAATATTTCATATTAATTGGAAGTGATCAATTTAGCACTGAAGCTTCAGACACTTGGTTAGAATTGTCAAATCATAGAATGGTTTAGGTTGGAAGGGACCTCAAAGATCATCCAGTTCCAACTACCCTGCCATGGGCAGAGACAGCTTCTACTGGATCAGGTTGCTCAAAGCCTCATCCAGCCTGTCCTTGAACATCTTCTGGGGATGGGGCATCTGCCACTTCTCTGGGCATTCACTGAAAACAACTGGTAATTACTAGGGCTTTTGCTGTTTCTTTTATGGGCAGCAGTGGACTTTGCTTTGCAAAGCATGTTATTTCATGAGTTGGTAAAGAAAGTCTGTTTAGTTCTACCTCTATTTTGTCTGTTGTCTCACCACTTCTTTCTCTTGCAGTAAAGAGTGAGGAGGAGTAGGGTAAAGAAAGATGGATTGCATCTACTGGAAGAAAGCCTCATCTGAGAGGGAGCCATATCCACATGTACATGTAGTACTTGTAGACATGGTCTGCTGATGGACTTGGCAGTGTTGGGTTTATGGTTGGATTTGATCTTAAGTCTTTTCCAACCTAAATGATTCTCCAATTCTGTGAAGCAGTGAAGCGAAGCTCAGGAAGTCAGGTAGCACATGCCTGTTTCTCAAGTTGGTCTTCTAACCTAGCCTGTTAGGAAACCTGTGGAACCTCCTGAAAACTTTGAAGTGTATGTGCGTGGCATGTATGTGCCACATGCCCACCAGAAAGGTCAGCAACAGTTCATCCAGAGATGGCCTGTAACTGGCAGGAGTGCACATTCTAATTGGTCAAACACGCCCAAGGGACTGTATCATCTCTCACCAAGTATGACAAACACATACAGCTTGGATGGGGATTCAAGATGATATAGAGGCCTGCTAAGACAAGGGGGCTAGTGCAGGAAAAGGTATGGCATGCTAAAAAATCTCATTCGTCTTCTTAAGATGCTACAATAGAAGGGGAAGATGTTGCTGTAGAAAGAAGCTAGGAAAGCATGGCAGAATTACAGTCAGGGGAGAGGAACTGCATATGTGGGAAGTTTAATGAGCACTGAGGGAAGAAGAATCTAGGTTTAGAAAAGACAAGGAGAAAAATGGATTTTAGCTTCTAAGGATGAAATGGAGATCTTTAATAACAAATTCAGGCAAGAAGTCCATTAAAGTTCTTCAGAAATTGAGGTTATTGAGAAAGGGAGGTTATTCTCCCTCTGTACTCGGCACTGGTGAGACCGCTCCTTGAGTACTGTGTCCAGTTCTGGGCCCCTCAGCACAAGAAGGATGTTGACGCTCTGGAGAGTGTCCAGAGAAGAGCAACAAAACTGGTGAAGGGGCTGGAGAACAGGCCTTATGAGGAGCGGCTGAGAGAGCTGGGGNATCTTTAATAACAAATTCAGGCAAGAAGTCCATTAAAGTTCTTCAGAAATTGAATTCCTACAGACTCCATAGATAGTAAATTAGCTTCACTGCTGAAAGCTTTCCCCAATATCTACCCTTCCTCTTGCTGAAGTTCATTAGGGTTCTTTTACTGTCTACTTTTGACATGGGTAAAACTTTTTTGTAGTGTGCTTTTGCAGAAATGAACACTCTTGTCATATGCCCCATTTAGTCTTTTCCATTAAGCCAGCTAGTCCAACTTTTTTTCAGAAAATGGATCTTTTTGTCACTCTTTACTTATCCCAGAGTGTTTCATATCCAAGAAGCATGCTGGTCAAAACTGGACACACTGTTCCCACAGAGGCCTTGCCAGCCCTGAAGAGAAGGGAAAGATGACTTTGTCCCTTTTTTCTCACTTGGAGTTATGACTGCCTTTTTGGAAGAAGCATAGCCCTTCCAACCATGGTTCATGTTGTACTTCACAGCCTTCCAACTGTGCTCTTCAAGAGTGCTGGCTGGCCTGTATTCTGTCCTCGTCTGGCTGTGGATCCTGTTGTTTCAACACAAATGTCAACTTCTGCATTTATCTCTTAGATCATTTGTAGACCTGTCAATTTAACACTCGTTCTATATTTGATCACCTGGGTCATAAAACATTGGGAGAATACATCTGTACAGGGAGGTATTGTGTGGGATTGTATTTTGACAGTCTGGACTCTCTGGATATGTTTTTCTGGACGTCTTGTTTTCCATATTCTGGTCTCATTCAGACTGTTTTTTAGGTTGCTTATGAGAATGTCATAGGTGGTAAGGTCAGAAATATTTTTAAAGTCAATATATGGTATCTACTGTAACTCCTTCAGCCGGAGCTGAAACTGCAGTCTACAATATCTACTACGTAATGAAGAGTGCTGTTTTATCCTAGATTCACAATCTGAGTGCTTCAGGCAGTCCTACAAAAGTATCTTAGGACAACCTTAATTAGACTCATCCACTTGGAAACCATTTAGCTTATGTTTACTGAAGCATTCATGCCTTTTGTTTCTGTGAGATCATTTGTCCTTATCCACTAAGTGTTTAAATAAGTAAGTGTTTAATTACTGGTGACCTTTTTAATAAAGGATGCAATGAAAAAGGCATAGGTGACAAGATTAGATTCAGTATCTCTGCTTCTTCTGTTTCTTGTTGTATTGGAGGCTGTTATGTGATCTGCATATCCATAAGCCAGAGAACAATGAAGTACCTCATTTTCCAGGCTCTCTGAACCCATGGTACTTGAAAACCCACCCTACTGAAGTTTGGTTGAAATTTTGTGGGAGCATAACAAATGTAGATGAGATATGTTCAAGGACTTTGTGTATTCCTAAACGAGAAAGGTGAAGGGGAACATGAAGTTTTGGAACAGGAAGATGTTTCTGTAATTCATAATCATAAACTTGTAGAATGTCCTGAGTTGGAAGGAACCCAGAAGGATCAAGTCCAGCTGCTGTCCCTGCATAGAACAACCCAAACAATTACACCATCTGTCTGAGGTTGTTGACCAAATGTTTGTGGAATACTGTTAGGCTTGGCACTATGACTGCTTTCCATGCAATGCTACAGGCTTGAAGAGATACTGGAAACATGTCCGGAGAAGGACATAGGTGTGTTGATTGATAGCCATGTGAACATGAGCCAGCACTGTGTCCAGGTGGCCAAGAAGACCAATAGCATCTTAGCCTACATCAGGAATATTGTGTCCAGTAGGACTATGGAAGTGATCCTTCCCCTGCAATTGGCACTTGTGAGACCACACCTGTGCCCCTCACTACAAGGACAATGTTTGGATACTGGAGCACTTCCAGAGGAGGACAACAAAGCTGATGAAGGGTTTAGAGCACAAGCCTTATGAGGACTAGATGGGGGAACTAGAGTTGTTTAGTGTGGAGATTTAAAGCCTCCTTTTAGATAGTTGTAAGCAAGGTGGTGGTTGGTCTCTTCTGCTTGGAAGCTAGTGACAGGGCAAGGGGAAATGGCCTCAAGATGTGCCAGGAGATATTTTAGGATGGATATTAGGAGAAATTTCTTTACTGAAAGGGGTGTTCAACATAAGAATAAAGGCTGCCTAGGGAGGTGGTTGAGTCACCATCCCTGGAGGTGCTTAAAAGATGAGAGTAGGTGTTGTATTAGGGTTTGTGGTCTACTGGCAGGCTTAGCAGGACTGGATTGATGTTTGGACTTGAACTTAAAAGTCTTTTCTAACTGAAACCATAATAAGATTCTGTGATTCCCTGGGAAGCCTGTTCCAGTGCTCCACTATCCTCTGTGTGAAATTTTTTTTCATAATATCCAACCTAACCCTCCCCTGGTACATCTTCATGCTTTGCTCTTAGGAATAACAAGTTAGTATTTGCTGGCAAGTTGTCAGTTTTGTCCCCAGTGGTAGAGGTAGCATGAAATTGGAGTTTGGGGCCAATATCTTGACTGGAAATTGCTCCAAAGGAGCTGATAGTCTACCTTGAACAAAAAAAAAACAAAAAACTGATCTCTTTTTATGTTATCTTTTTAAAGGGTTTGCATGCCTTGTTCTGACATAAGAGAACATTAGCTGCAATAAAAAATACTAGTAAGTCTGAGTCACAGATGGGAGTGTGATAGGAGCATAAAACAAGACTCCATAAATCCTAAATGTTTTGACAAATGGAAATCAGCAGTTACAAACTCTGTGGTTCTTGGGATGTGCAGTATACAATGAGGTCTTACTCTTACTCTTGCATGTGCCAAACCCATTCTTTTTACTTTTAACAGCCACCTTATTCTCCTAGTATAGATTTTGAGAAAAAGCCTTTATGTGAGCTCCACCATTAAGAAAGGCAAATAAATGCAACAATTACATTTGATTCTTTCATGGATATATCTTTTATTACCACGGGAAAGGTACCTGGTGAGCAGCTCTAATAAGAAAATCACAGAGGATTTGTTTAATACCAGAAAAAAAAAAACAGCACAAAGGGCAAGTCTTAGCTCTGATATTTCTGAGGCCAGAACAGGAATTTGAACTCCTTGGGAGGCTGCAAGGCGGCTGCAAGCACTGTCCCGTGTTGATAATGGTGTAGTATCTGGGCCTTCCTATAGTGCATTTGTGCTGCACAAAATTTTCAAGAGCAATGTTTTAGGAATTACTGTGCCCAAGTGGCTGGGAAGGCCAATGGTATCTTGAGCTGTATTGGAAACAATGTGGCTAGCAGCACCAGAGTAGTAATTCTTCCCCTGCACTCACCATTGGTGAGGACACACCTTGAATCCCGTGTTCGGTTGTGGGCCCCTCACTACAAGAAGTACTCTGGCACTGGAGCATGACCAGAGAAAGGCAGTGAAGCTGGTGAAGGGGCTGCCGAACAAACTTTGAGTAGTGGGTGAGGGAACTGGAGTGAAGGAGGCTGTGGAGAGACCTCATCACTGTCCTACAACTACCTGAAAGGAGTTTGTAGCGAGTTGGGTGTTGGTCTCTTCTCCTAATTGAGAGGCGATAGGACAAGAGGGAATGTCCTCATGTTGCAACAGGGGAGGTTCAGATTAAACATCAGAAATGCCTTCACTGAAAGGGTTATCGGGCACTGGCAGAGACTACTGAGGGAGGTGGCTGAGTCCCCATCCCTGGAGATGTTTAAAAGACTGGTAGATAAGGTGCTTAGAGATATGGTTTAGTAGTGGACAGGTACAGTTGGACCCGATGATCTCAAAGGTCTTTTCCAACCAAACAAATGTATAATTCTATAATTGTGCACAGTAAGAAAAAGACTTTAAAGATGTATATGCATGAAAAGAAAACTTGTTCCAGTTGAACTCCTTCGTCTCTTGCCCTTTCTGGACAGATTGATGTTAGAGGAAATACTCAAAAGATGTAGTGATGTTTGTTGTCATCATCCTGTTGTCATCAGGGGAAAAGGAAAAAGGACAAGCCGTCTTCCCCAACCTTCTGACCTAGGATGATGAGAAGGCCAGATTGCAAATATGGTTGATGCTGACCTTGCTGACAGACAAAGCTAGCTGAATGGAGGGCAGATGTTTTGGTCTTCTCAGCACAGCTCCAGCACATCTGTAGGATTGCCAGCTACTCCATGCTGGCTCACTCCCCCTAGCTTGTAAGGTACAGAAAAGCTGAAGGGGAGGGGAGGAAGTAAGTATATGTGTAAGTAGTATTCTGGGCTTCTGTAAAACATCTAATGTTGTGCTAGTTGGAGAAAATATTAGTTAAACTTATAGTAACTTAATTAAGTTAAGATGGAGATGGATGTATAAGGACTATAAAGTGATGGTGGAAGGTGGCCCAGAGGAAGCTGGCAAAAGATCATGCTGTGAGAGGTGAACTGTTAGAAACTGTTTAGCAAAGTACAATTATCGGATTAGGGCATAATCTGATTTAATATTTTCATTAATGACCTCAATACTCAAAGTAAGGGTGAATTAATGATTTTTTTTTTCCCCCTGGTGCCATGAATGTGGGACATATTAGCAATAAAAATGTGAATTACTATATTACATAGAAATAATTATATGACCTTGAGGTCAGGAGTGATATAAATGTGATGGAACATCATAGTACAAAATGCAAAGTTATGCACTTTGGGACCATGAACAGGAGTTTCAGACACTAACTGGTGCTTGAGCACCAGAGGAGAAGCCAAGTCATGTGAAAAAGCTCATTGGGGTCATAAGCTACCATGTTCTAGCTTTATTTTAGGGATTTCTATGCTGTATGCATGACATGCTTACAAGCTTTCTATGCTTCAGCATGACCTTACGTGAAATACTGTGTGGATATCTGTATAATCTCTCAAACATTAATTTAGGATGGAATGAGTGAGAAGGGCACAGTGGCCTTAGCACCCCATTTTATGAAAGGAAACTGAAAGCACAGACTCTTCAGGAGAGAAAAACAAAGGTTGAGAGAGGATGTGACTGATGCCTACAGATTTACCAGAGGAGACTTCAGGACTTGAAGGAAGCAGGGAGGAGAAGAGAAGAGCAATTAGAGCTGAGATGACGGGTTTGGTGCAAGACCATTTTCATGTTAGAAAGGTGGCAGAGCATCCAGGAGAGATTTCCTGTAGTAAAAATAACACAGCTTCCGTAATTTGCTTTTAGGAAAGGAATTGCTACAGTATTTAAGAGTTTAGTAAACCTTATTGCCTAGGACAGCATAAGGCTGCAGGTAGACAATTGCAGATACCCCTCTTACTCTGACACTCTTAACTTCAATCTGAAGATCCCCATTCCCTCATCCCATTGCTCTTACTCTCTGCTCATTTGCTCCCTGCTTCCTCCCACCTTCAGTCTTGTGCAGATCTATTTGATATATTTGCATCACTTAATTATTCTGCATGTGATTTGGCTAGGTTTTTTCTGGATTAAACTTGCCTTAGAACAGGGACCAAGGATTCCTGCTCTTCATTCAGCACTGTAGAGTCACGTGCAGGAGCTACGATCACTGTGCTTTTCTAATAGAAAAAAAATTCTCCTCTACATAGACCCTGGCTTTTCACTCCATGAACAGGAGGGAGATTCACTGAAGAAACTTGGAAGCTGAATTTGGAAATCATACTATTCAATAATAAGGAACTCTGGTTTTGTGCAACATTTGAGCAAAATACCTTCTATTAACACTCAAATAGCTGTGTAAAGTTGTTATTGGTTTCTTAGCCGTACAGAGTTTGCTGCCAGGTGCTTGTATTCAGAGATGGCATGAGGTACTATTCATAATGACTTTTATTTATGGCAGTTTCTGGGATGTGGGGCTCTGTCAATGATGGCTTAGCAGGTTTCCACAGCTCAGCTGCAACCAGACCTAATTCTGAATCATTCAATTGCTTTCTGCAGTTGAAAGCAGTGGCAAATAGAAAAGATGCTGCTGATAAATTGCAGACAGGAAAATATAATATCAATAGAATAACTATAGCAGATCCAATCAGAAACAAGAGAAATTAAGGGAAGTTCAAGAAAGAACAAGGGAATAAAATCTATCATGATTATTTCTTAAAAGTATAGTGTTTGTCACAAGAGTCAAATACTTGGATGTTAACCAGTAGGATGAAAGAATGCACAAAAAATACTGCTGCAAAGAAACTCTGTACGCCTAAGGCTAAGTGTCTTTCAGGGGAAGGAGTGGTACACATTCAACTCTATCTTCCACCTCTTCCCTTCTTTTTGCTTCCGTGCTTTTTCCAGTTAGTTGCCAGCTCAGTAGTCAAAATGTTAGAAGCTACAGGAGGTTCTTCCCAGCTGCAGCTTGCTACATGCTTGCTAGGTTACAGAATGCTAAGTAATTCATTCAGTGCCTTGTTGGAATGGATATCAACCCTTATTACTTTCCCAAATGCTGCATGTCAAATGAGTATTTGTTGTTTCAGCAAAGGATTTAACATGTCCTGTCTAGATTTACTTTGTGGGAAGAGCTGCAGCGTCTCATGACTTACAAAGAGGAAAGGAGGAACTCTGTTGGTCCATGTAATGGCATCTCCTTCTACAGGACAAAGGCTGAGGCACAGTGAGAGAAAGTTATGCTAAAGGAAAATGGATACTGCCTCTTGAATACTTTCTCAGCTCTTTTGGAAGACTTGGAAAAGCTGGGTGGGGTTTTTTTAATTGTCATTGGTAGTGTATTTAGCATGATCTATACTCAACTATTTTTATCTGTATAGTTGTATTTAGTTGAGTAGTTGTTTATCTGGAGGAGGAGAAATCACAACTCACCAGCAGCAACTTGCTCAGAAGCCCTGTGATCTTGATTGAATCTCTAGGAATTCAGAAGTTAAAATGGTTCCCAAAAATACACTGTCGACACCTCAGCCCACATTCTGTAAATTCTCTTCCCCAGCATGGCTGTTTCCTGTCTGTTAGAAGGAAGAATTCATTCCTACCCAGTGCCTGCCTGAGACCTTTTGGGAAATCACAGGTTATTTCTGGACTGAAGCCCAAATGCACATGGCTTATGATAAAATGTTTCGTTCTCTAGGTGTTCTTACCTGAGGAGTTGAAGCCATGATGTGTGTTTCACTCATAGCAGCTAAACTTAAATGGCAATAGCAATCTTAGCATTCAAGTGGACAGAGAACTTTCTCCTCACACTCCAGCCTAAATGAAAGCATGTTTGATGTGCTGTCCATTGCTGCTGGACTTGAACCCAGAAAAAGTCACGGACCTAGTGAAAGTCACAGTAGCTCACTTGCTCGCTCTATTGGATATGTCTAAACTGGGATCCAGATGGCCACCTTGGTTGTACCTTGATTCCAGGCTGGGACAAGACCTGGGTGGGAAATATCCCTTCCCCACTGTGACTTCCAAGGCAGATAAAAAATGATGTACAAGTTCAGGAAGGGGGTCACAGTGCACTGCACAGGTCTAAAATCTCCTGACAACTTAGGAGTGGCTGTTGACAGCCTTTGGCTCTTGGAGACTGACCATTGTTATTGTGAGTGTCCATCTGGGAGGGGGTTAAACTACAAATAGGTCCTCACTTTCATTCTCAAGAAGATATCTGAGCAGAGAAAAAGCAGGTAGGTATTCATCCCTTCTTTTTTCACTCACATGTAAAATATAAACGGTTTGGTACTGACAGTTTCTCTAGCTGTCACCCTTGAAGCTGCAAGGTAATTAGTAACCAGCATCTCAGTTTGACTCCTGGTCTGTTGCAGCACTTGCTTAAATAATAAATTGCTGCTTCTTTAGAGCTTGCAAAAAGCCTGGAATTTAGCAGTTGCTCTTGCAAGGTGAAATACTAGATTTTTCGATGGACTCTTGAACTTAGCTGAGTTTGACCTGATGTGGCACTTCACTGCAGTCCAACTATAATAGCCAAGAATGATTTTTTCTTGTTGCCTGCCATGGAAAGTAAACTTTGAATTACACGTGCCTCACTCAATGAATTCATTGCTGAATTTGTGGGTGACCTAAAAAAAAAGTTTATGGATGTCTGGAATATGCATGATCGGCTGTGATCTGCAGAGCCATTGCTTCACCCATGCTAAATATCTGGTTCTCAGTATAGGCAGCCAAGTGCAGTTGACTGTAATTTGTGGAAGGAAAGAAAAAATATCTCTTGTAGGACGTATGCGTATGCTGAAGTTTTTGCTCAACTCTAAGGAAAAGATGCTCCTTTTTTTCCCCAGAGTTCTAAAAAAAGGCTTATACCCCTGATTTCAAGAGCAGAACTAGGTGTCATGGGGGCCTGCAACTTTATTGCCTTGTAATTCTTATTGTGGGATCTCCTGCCAGAGTCAATCTAAGAGCACAAACAATAAGATTACAAAGCATAGTGTGTGTTTTCCTGCTGCTTTAAAGTAGTTGAACTAAAAATAGCATTATTAGCTCTTTCTTCTGGTAGTAAAATTCTAAAAGAGAAGCAGCTACAACTCTAGTAGTTTGTAGTTGATACTCAGACTCACAGAACTAAGTGACAAAGACTCTGGACTAGAGCTCTCCTCACATGAGGGCAGCAGGTTCTGACAATGCCCAGAAATCTAACCTGGGCTGCATGAAAAGCAGTGGGACCAGCAAGGTGAGGGAGGGGATTCTGTCCCTCTGCTCTCACGAGTGCTCCCCTGGAGTTCTGTGGTCAGTTCTGGAATCCACAGCATAGGAAGGAGATGGACCTGTTGGAGCAAGTCCAGAGGAGGACACAAATATGTTCTAAGGGCTGAAGCAACTCCCATAAGAGGACAGGCTGAGAGAGTTGGGGTTGTTTAGCCTGGAGAAGAGACAACTTCAAGAAGACCTTATAGCAGCCTTTCAGAACTTTGAAAGACAGCTACAGCATGACTAGAAGGAGGCTTATTTATCAGGAACAGAATTAGGGAGAACAGTTTTAAGCTGAAAGAGGGGAGATCAAGACAAGATCTTAGGAAGAAAAGTTCTGCTGTGAGGGTGAAGCACTGGCACAGGTTGCCCAGAGATGTTGTGGCTGCCCCATCCCCTGGAGGTGTTCAAGGCCAGGTTGCATGAGGCTCTGAGCAACCTGATCCAGTGGAAAGTGTCACTATCTATGGCAGGGGAACTGAATGGGCTTTAAGGTCCCTTCTGACTCAAACCATTATTTGATTCTACAGTTTCTACATATTCCTCTGCAGACACCACCCTTTGAAATTTGGATGAGTGAAGCAACCACTTCCTCTTGATCTGCCTCCAAATATCAGCTCCTCTAAAAAGGAAGACAGAAAAAGAAGCTATGGGGCCACCCTAGATCCTTTACCTTCCTTCTTCATGCTTGCTAAGCTCAGGGAAATGTTGCTCCCCATTCTACTCCAGGCAAACCTGGCTGGCAGGGCTACCTTCAGCCAAGAGCTGGGCCAGGATTTCCCCAGGGCTAGAACCTATTCTTTTTGTCGCGTGGTTTGGGCAGCAGTGTGAAAGTTAAACTCAATCTACATACTTCAAACCTCCACCTTTCCCACTGCTTTGTGAGGGAGGATTATGTTTTCCACAAAGTGAGAATGTCTGCCTTCAGAGAAAAAATAGTATTTCCATGGCTACAGATCCTTCTTGTGTGATGGAATGGCTTATGCAGTACAGCTAGGAGAGAGCTAATAAAATCAGAGGAAGTAATTAGATGAAAGGATGACTGAGTGTTTGATGTCAGATTTCAGGTTTTCACCTGAGAGCCTTGGGATCTGTCTCAGGTGGGCAGAGGTGCTATCAAAGTTTGTATTTTGCATGAAGATTACATTCTATTTTTGGTCCTATAGGTTTTTGTCACTGCATTGTGCAGAAAAGCCATCCTGGGATAATTTTATAATTGCAGTTAATCTGTATGCTGTTGTGTGTACTAATCGGACATGGAAGAAATCATACCTGTTATGTAAACAATGTATAAATCGCGTTGCTGGTATAGGTATGAAACTATGAAATCATTGGGGAATGTAGTGCTAAATACCAAGAGATCTTAATTTCCTTGTGTGATTCTTTTGCTATGTGTAGACACTTGTTTCAAGATATCACCAGGTTAACAAATGATGATGGTGCAGGGAGTATCCAGCAGAGTGGTTTTGTCTGTAAGGTGCATCCTCCTGATGGCAAGACTTCCATACTTTCTGAGATATGGATCAGGAATGGCATAACACTTCCTCTTTTCTAACCTAAGATGTAGATTATTAATAGGTTAACTATACCAGTGCAAAGTACTATGAGACTTATGTTGGCTCTGATTTTACTGAAGGGCCAAATTCTTGTTGTTCTTGGTTTATCTTATCTTTAATATTCTATGTAGCCACATGGACTCAGTGAATAGGAGGAAGCACTCAATTTCTGTTCACTCTTAAAACTCTGTCAAATATTTTGAATGCTTATTTCCTTTAGAATTCTGTACTTCCAGTTTTAAAATAAAACCCTGTCCTTGCCATGAACCTAGGACCATTCTTCACCTAATGAGGTGAAGGCATATTTGAAGAATTGGACAATAGTGTAACATATTTGTAACTTAAAAAATATCTGGCAAGCTAGAAAGAAATTCTGTGTTAATTGGAGGATTGCTTCAGTAAAGATGAAATAAAAGAATCCTTCTAATGATGTACGTATGAACCAAAACAGATGGTGAAGACATTTCACCAGCATCCTCAGAGTACTAATAAGTAAATGTGACAATATTAATTTGAGTGAAAGGACGTGATTAGTACCCTTTGACTTTTTTGTAACAGATGAATCTGATGTATCCTATTTATACGACTGTGAAGAGCTTCCAGTCATATTGTAATGATTTCTGAGGGCCAATTTGAAAGAGATTGTGCTGTGAGTGTCAAGTTGACAAGCTCACATCCTCTCCTTGATGTGAAGTGCTAAGTTCATAAAGATGTCAATGTGTTGCCTTGCCAAGTCTCCCAGCTGGAGAGTGATACTGCACAATAGACTTCAAATCCTACATTATCAGTTCAAGTATTACAGGGTTCCACAGGGAAAACTATGGCACAATTTTTGGGTAAGTCACATTCAATGGCACGACAGGAGTCTCAAGTCAAATAACTTCCATGGTAACATTCAGTGGAAGTTTTGCCTGAAAAACTCAAGACAACTTCAGGATGTTTCAGGAGATGTGTGTACATTAAAATATATGAATAGTACACATATCCACATCTGGGTGCTAGTATTCTGGCTTTCTTATAATGTTTGATTTGGCTGCGACCATAGTAGCATAGAATGGTTGGAATTTGGAGGAACCTTAAAGCCCATCCAGTTCCACCACCCCTCCCACAGGCAAGGACACATTCCACTGGATCAAGTCAGACAAAGTCTCCTCCTACATGGTCTTGAACACCTCCAGGGACAGATGGGGCATCCAGACTTCTCTGACCAACCCGGGCCATTGCCTTGCCACCCTCACAGAAAAACATTTCTTCCTAAGATCTTATCTAAATCTCCTGTCTTTCAGCTTCAAATCATTCCCCCTTACCCTATCCCTGCACTCCCTGATAAGGAGTCTCTCCCCTCCCTGGATCTCCTGTAGCTCTTTTCAATGCTGAAAGGCTGCTCTAAGCTCTCCCCACAGCCTTCTCTTCTCCAGGCTGAAGGAAACCAAACTCTCTCCGCCTATCCTCGTATGGGAGGTGCTCTGGCCCTCATCTTCAAAGAGTAATCTGAATTGGAGCCTCCTTGATTGAATTGAGTGAAGAAAGGTTGGACGAGTGCTGACATACTTCAAAAGTTCTTGCCATCTGGTCTGAAAGTGCCTCCCCTCTTCTCAGTCTGAATAAACCAGTCTGAGTAAGGGGATGTTATCAGGTCAAGGTCTCTTTCCCCCTACCAACAGCCCCTGAAGTTAGGTACAGAAGTGACAATTGAAAGGGTATGAAGCTGGTGTGTTTGGTTTTGCTTATGATGGGATATCTTTACTTATGGTTGTTGCTTTTGAAATGTGTTCTGAAGTTCTTTTGAGAGTGCCTATCCATCTGGATAGGAGTCCTTGCCTCTTATTGGCACTCCTATACATTTAATGAATCAGTCAATCAATACCAGCTTAAAGAGCTCTGCTTCTGAATGCTAGCCAGGTTACTTCGCTGTCATAGAGGGTTTTTTTCTGTATAAAATAGTTGCTCATGTTTTAATTTGTACTTGCTAAAATACATATTCTTTTGAAGTACATACTTTACAATAGACAGCTTGAAAGCTGGCAACAGGCTTACCTCTCACTGAGATGTTGCCTGCTAAGTGGAAGAAATTGTCCAACTTGTCAATACCAAAATAATAAGGCAATGCCTCTTTTTTTTTCTATACCTGCTAATATAGGTAATTTAAGTCCTGAGTGCGATTGTCTCCCTTTGGCAGTGGCCATGAAACATTTGAGTTATTCCACAGTCATACTCACAGTGTCCAGAAAAGAGGCATTGACTACCGCAATGTAGGTCTCATACCGAAAAAAAGAGAGTATTTTGGTGGCTTTTCCCATACTAATAAAGCTAACATGAGTTATTCTTGGGTCTCATGGGGTGATCATTACGAAGGCAGTGATAGCCTGTGGTCCAAAGGCTCTTGCCTCTCAGTGAAAGCAAAGAGACACTAGTACATGACATCCTTGTGCTGCTTCTGAGAATTCATTAAAAACCTTCTACCCACGTCCCAGTCCTGTCTTTTGGGACTTTGAGGGAGAAATACAGGGATTCTTCTCGTTGGGCAGTATCCTGTAAGCCAGCAAAGGCACTCTTCTCTTTAATTTTCATGTTCCAGCTTCTTGCTTTCCCAGATGCAGCCAGCACAAAACAGTTGTCACCTAAGTGACCCTTGGAAACCACAGTACCTGATCACCCATCAGTCTTGAGTGTGTGCCTATTTGCGATGTGTCTAGGAGGTGAAGGAGTGCTAGTCACACCATGAGAGTCTAAAGAATTGGTGTCGGCCATTTTCCACATAGCAGTACACCTTGTGTATAGGAAAGGCTGACAACTTTGCTGGTCACCTTGTAGCTCTGAGATGTCTAGGACATACAAAAATTTAAGATTTACACTTGAACTGATAGATCATCCTGACTCTTCTGTCTGTAGTAAGGAACTTACGCTGGTTAAGGCCTTTGAGTGTTTGTGTAGTAGTAATATCCATTCCAAATTTCAGTAGTGTACTGTGAGGCTTCCTTTCATAACCTTTTCCCCTTACTCTGGTCCAGTCTCTCTTCTGTGCTGCTTCTGGACTTTTGCTGGAGCATACGGAGTGGGTAATATATGATCTTTGACACAACTTCACTAGCACATCAAAGATTCTTGCCTAATTTGCTAGAGAGGTGTTAAAACCAGGAATAAGTGTGAAGCAATTAAGCATAATGCATGATTACTTGTCCTCACACAGACCTCGAATTAAAATACTGAACATTATTTCACTTGTGTTTCCTTTGGTTTATTTGTTAAACACTCCCTGAGACTAAATTTGATAAGCTATTCTTGGGGTCAGTGAGTTATGAAAACGGGAGTTTCATCGCTGTCCTGGTCCCAGCAGACAGTATCTTTATTACCTTTTTAGTTCAGATTTTGGGCATAGCATTATGTTTAAAACTATATATCAAGTAGAAAGGGAATAGGTTTTATGTAAAGCATGTTACTTTTAAAAGATGTAGGAAGCCAAACTGCTTTTCTTCATATGGGTCTGAAAGCCTGTTAGAAAAACAGGAATTATTCCCTTTATGTGCATTAAACCCTTGCTGCACCTTGTTATGATACTTCATGCTTGAAGACTCACATTTATGTCACCTATAAGTTTTCCAAACCACCTGCATTAAAGTAGTTATGCTAACCAACATATATGTGTTCTCAGCCTTTATGGGCACATTATGAGCTGCACCCAGAGCAGTGGGGAGAAGCCCATTAGCTACCACGTAAGCAAGAATGATGAATGTTCTTTTCCCCAAAATCACCCTGCCAACCCCACCATGAAGCCATACACGAGAGCACCAGATGAATATATGTACATGCGTTAAATCTATCTCCACCTTATGAGGCACTGACTTCCTAAGGAAAACTGGTTTTAATGCTAGCAAAGGCTAATCTGTAACTTGCATACTTGGGAAAATCTATCAATAAACAAGCCTGTGACAATGGGATTTTTTTACAAAAAGCATTGCAAAATCTTATTTACTTCCTCTGCACAGCCAGCGAATATCCACCAGGGAAGCTGTTACTTTTGATGTAGACATATAACTTAAATAATGCTCCAATGACTGGTGTAGGCTTCGACTCCAGAGGATAAAAAGGAAGGCTGGATTAGCTAAAAATAGTTATATGAAAAAAAAATCAGTGTATTTTCTTGCTCAAGGAGTAGGGAAAAAACTCCAACCCAACTCTAATCTTGAACTAGAAGACTACAGGTAGAAAAGTTCAGGTCTTGCCCTTCTCATTTTTGAAAGACACTTTTCTAGTTCAAAGGGGCTTTGGTTTAGCTTCAGGGGAAATATAAAGGATTATAATTGGAAGACTTTTCTAGGTTTCCCTAGCTGGATTTCAGAAATGTGATATGTACTTAACAAAACCACACACAAGAAAAAAGAACAGAGCAACTTTGAAATAACCCTTTCATTCCTCCTGCTGCTGTGCTGTCTGTGCTGTCACTGTGTGTTTTCTCTGAGAGGGAAGAGGTTGGAATGAGGGATGTTAAGGAGAGGGAGGAGGAGAAATTCAAGATTAAAGATAAATCGAAAAAGGGAAGCCATGTCGACTGAGGGATGTTTATGCCAGTTCTTAAATTTTCTGCTTAAATAGATACATCTGGAAAGATTTATTTGAATGCAATTGGGATATTTAAGCAATTTATGGCAACAAAGTTGATAGGAAATCTCAGTAGAGATTTTAAGAGACTGGACACCAAAGATGACTGATTTTAACAATCTATGCTGTGCTCTGACCCCCTTGTCACAGAAAATTGGGGGAATGAAATGCCCTACTGAAGTCAGGTGAGCAAGATGGCTGACTTGGTCTGGTGGTGGTAGGATTTCATCCTGGGAAATAAGGTTTGGACTCTAATGACACTCTGAATATTCATAGAATGCTTTAGGTTGGAAGGGACATCAAAGCCTATCTAGTTCCAACCTCCTTGTCATGGGCAGGGACACCTCTTACTGGATCAGGTTGTTCAAAGCCCCATCCAACCTGGCCCCGAACACCTTCAGAGTTGGGGCAGCCACCACTTCTCTGGGCAGCCTGAGCCAGTGCCTCACCACCCTCGCTGGAAAACATTCCTTTCTAATATCTCATCTCGATTTCCCCTCTTTCAGCTTAAAACTGTTCCCCCTTGTCCTATCCCTGCACTCCCTGAGAAAGAACCTCTCTTTAGTCTTCTTTTAAGCCCTTTCAGTACTGGAAGGCTGCTCTAAGCTCTACTGTGCCATGTTTTCAGTTTGAGTTGGAGGGCTGCTGATTAGTTTCCCCTTGTTCTTGACCAAGTATTATCTTTTCCTGCTTTTGCCTTTTTGTGGTTTGCACTTTGTGTTGCACGTGTTCTGATTAAATAGTCTTCTGGGTACAGGAGCATTAAATATTGAGAAGGAAACACTTTAACTACATAACTGTTGAAGTATATTAAGACAATAAAGAAAGAACCTTCTTTACAGAACTCCCTAGGCCAGAAGCTCTTGGTTTGAAAAGAGAGCCTTTTAAACAAATGGTTTAGCTTGCAGGAGCTATTTAGAATAAATATTTAGAATAATAAATACTTCTGTTTATATAAATAAGGAGCTCTAACAAAAAAGTCTTCCTTCTTTTTCTAAGCAGTTTCTGGATTACAACATAAGACAGGAGTCACTTTAGTCTTTTAATACTGTCTGTAAAGCTTGTTAACTGCTACAAACTCAGCCAGAACCACTTACACTGTTGGAGTCACTGGGAAAATAATTTCTTGAATATTTTTCTGTTTATTTACTGTTTGGGCTTGGAAAATAGCTTTGCATGACCCTAGACTTTACAGAGTTTCTGAGTACTTGGGAAACAAGGGAGTAAGGCACTGGTCCTTCAAGGAAAGGTAACTGTGAAGGATACAGCAGTCAGCCCACTCAAGTGTTTCACAGCTGGTCACTTCTGTGATACCATCCAGCTCATGTGATCCTGCTGCAAAGTGGATTTGCCTTTTAATGGTTTTAACAATCAAAACCTTAATTTGGATGCTGAAGCCTGGATTGCCTCACAGTTTGATTTGAAATTTATTTTCTGTTGTGGGACCACATAGTGTCAAAGGCTGGTGAAACACTAGGGTCTTGTCACCACTGCATCACTGAAACTCTGTTAACACAATGCAGAAGGAAGCAGCCCTCATGTTCAAGAAGCAGTTCATCCTGCAATAAAAAGGCTAGTGGGAGCTGGGTCTGGTGGGTTTTATTCCCTACTCTACCACTGGTTTGTTATTTGCTCGAGATGTAGAGTGCCTTGTTGACAAGGCTAACAGTATTTGGTGTTTTATTCTGCAAGAGCTGGCTCCCATCACTTTACAGGGTATCTCAGCTTGACACTGTTAACAAGAGGGAAAAAAAAAAGCCAGTTTCTATCTAATCCATTGAGAAGAGACAGAAAAAACCCACCAACTTATGAAAATGTTTTTAAAGGTTATTTAGAAATATCAAAATAACTTTTTCTAGGGGCAGAACCAATACTGCCACATGCAGCCAAACTCTGGATTCTGGTTTGTGCTTAGATCTTTCTGTACTACCTAAATCCAAAGCAGTGTTCAGTTCTATTTTCCTCTGTTTAGAAAGTGTACTCCTAAAGTGTAAAATATCCAGAATATTAAGGCTTTTGTAGTGATAGCAGTCCTTGTGTTGACAATGCTGATGTTGTTTAGAGGAAGCTTATTTCTAGATGTTACTTTCATTCTCCTTTCCCTTCCTTCTGAGATACGGAAACTTCCGTTGTCCTTTCCTGAGTCTTCAGCACAGGAAGGACATGGATCTGTTGGAGCAAATCCAGAGGAGGCCATGCAGACGATCCACAGGCTGGAGCACTTTCCATACAAGGACAGGCTGAGAGAGTTGGAGTTGTTCAGTCTGGAAAAGAGAAGGCTCCAAGAGACCTTATATCAGTCTTCCAGTACTGTAATGAGGGCCTATAGGAAAGCTTGAGAGGGATTCTATATGGGAGTGCAGGGATAGGATGAGGGGGTACAATTTTAAGTTGAAAGAGGGGCGATTTGGATGAGATCTTAGGGGCAAATGTTTTCCTGTGAGGATGGTGAGACACTGGCACAGGTTGCCCAGAGAAGTCTGGATACCCTATCTCTGGAGGTGTTCAAGACCACGTTAGATGAGACTTTGAGCAACCTGATGCAATGGAAGATAACCCTGCCCATGGCAGGGTCGTTAGAACTGGATGGTCTTTGACATCACTTCCATCCCAAACCATTCTATGATTGTTTCATTCATGACCACAAAGGAGGATCACTGTTCTTCTGGATTCCCAGTAAGAACTACAAGATGTCAATGTTTGCTTTCCAGATAGCAACATGCAATGATCAACTATATGGTGTGACCAGTCTCTATAATTTTAAGGTTTTGGATTGGAGGGAAAAACCTAGTCAGAACTGGTGGATACAGAACAGTAAAATCAAAGGATGCTTTATAATTCAATTATGCTGGCAGTCATTATGTGATTATGACTCACCATTGACCTCTGAACTCTATATACCTTCCAGGAACAAGTGGTCAACTACCAGAGCAGTTTTTCTTCTTTTCTGCATCTTCTGGAATAAAATCATTCTATTCTAAGCTTGTTCTAAACTCTCAGTAAAGCCTATAGGGAAATTTGAGACCTTCACCACTTGCTCTTTATGCTCATTGGTATTGCATCAGGAATTCCTGATAAGCAGAGAATTATGGACAGTTGGTCTAACTTGTGTCTGATGTGTTAGCATCATGGTCATCTCATACTGTCTGTAATGAAAGAAATGGCCTCTTAGGAAATAATATATCAGGTATCTAGGTAGAAGTTACACAGAGATTACAAGATGTAGAAACATCAAACCAAAACCCAAGCAACCAAAACACACCCAAATCTTTGACAAGCTGGTCATCTGTGTGTGTCTTTCTAACAGTGACTGATGATTAACTCCAGTTTTCTCCCAGGAGAACATCCCAAATTCTGAATTATGTTCCACCTTTCCATCAATAAGTGATGACTATGGGGAAAAAGGGCTGCTTCCACCACACAACAGCAAGAAAAGAGCATCCCTGTGGATTAAATCCCCTCGGGTCCAAGGAGGGGACCAAGCTGATGTACCCATGGCATATACTTCAGCTATTTGACACAGCCTGGGATGGAGGTGATGTTTTCCCTGTAACTGGCTGTGTATTTGAAGGGACTTATTAGCTGTATTTTTGTAAAACCCAAGGGACCAGGCATACAGCAAGCCCAGCTGTTCCTGCACCTCAGGAGGTGGTGGCAAGACACCTCTCTTGTCACAAAACCCTGCAAAACTAAGAGTTAAAGCTTAGTTACTCCGTTCATTTTCAGTCTGAGGTTTTTCTGGTATGTGCCTGGAGACATTGAATGTGAAAGCAGTTACCTGTCCTTTGATATTTTCAGGTTTATGCAGGAGCTGGTCAAGGCTCATAGACTTATAGAATATCCTAATATGGAAGGGACCTACAAGGGTCATCGCATTCAACTCCTGCCCCTGCAGAGGATAACCTAACATTCACATAATGTGCCTAAGGGCATTTTCTAAATGCTTCTGGAATATTGTCAGTCTTCATGCCCCAGCTGCTTCCCTGAGGAACCTGTTTCAGTGCTCCTCTACCCTCCAGGAGAAGAACCGTTTCCTAATATCCAACCTAACCATTCCCAGCACATCTTCCTGCTGTTCCCTTTTGTCCTAAAGAGTGTCCTCAGAATTATTATATTGCCTGAAAATGTTACTTGGAATCAGACCAAATATTTTTAGTTATTGTCATTATGCTGCAGAGCTTGGTTCTCATGCACTTTGTCCCCCTCCATTTCCCACAAAAAATGCAGATTGTAGGACTGAGTCATGCGGAGACCTCTATTGGTCTGCTCATGATTATACATATGTCTGAGTCCAAGTCTCCAAGTTATTCTTCATCTTTGCATGAGGAGGTTGGGAAGCTTGGAGACGAGGAGCACATTTGATAGAATTAAGGGGAACCAGAGGGCAACTTTGATATGATGGCCCCTGACAAGGAAGAGAACTAAAGAGAATTATGGTGACCTGAAGTTGCCACACAGTCTGCTTCAACCCAGACCGTTTTTGGCAGGCTAGTGAGGGAGGTGGGGGGAAGGATATAAAATCAATGTTCTGTTCTCAATGGCAAATATTATGTGGGTTTGACATATCCATTTCTTAGGTATGAAATCAGCATTTAGCAGTGCAGCTTTTGTCTTGAAATCAGACGTCTTGGAAAAAAGTTCATCTCTTTTGAAGAAAAATGATGAAATGCAATTTCCCTTCTTCCCTTCCTTCTAGGATCTGAAAGATTCTGCTCCTATAGGAATTGCTTTACTGCTTCACTTAATTTGCTTGGTGATTGTAATCTGCTCTGACTTTTCCCATAATCATTCTGTCAGAGAGGATGTATCTGCACCCTCCCAGGACTTCACCAAGGAAGGAAGGTGGGAGGAACAGCAAAGGTTGAGCTGACTTCAGGACTGATGTGATTTTGCAGTTGACAGTGGGAGGCTTTTTTCCTCCTTTGCAATAATATTTGCAACTGCTGGAACTGGCAGTAAAGTGGGAAAAAGCAATTAATATTTTTGTCTGTCTTTCACAAAATCCTCACTTTTGTGCAAGCAAAGCTCTTGAAGGAAATCTAAGTTCACCTTGAGGAATGATAAGAGAGAAAAGGACTATAAGAACTTTTTGTGTGTCCTTTGCTCATTAGCAATGACACACTGCAGAGGAAAGACATCCCACAGTGCAAGTTTTGTAAATACGATTGCAATAAAATCTAATTTCAGGACAAATAAAAATCAGAAAAGGAAGCTAATTGGACACATCTTTCAAAAGCTGCTTTATCTTCTATTCTGTGTCTTAACAAGCTCAGTCAAAAAAACTTTGGCAGCCTGAAACTGTAACCCAGGGAAGAATTATTATTCTTTTCTGAATTAGGTGGAGTGCTTTCTACCTGTCCCTTTTGCAGATTTTGCTTAGGAAAGTGGAAAATTGCCCCTATGAGTGACTTACCAAAGTTCCATTATTAGTATATTTATTCTGTTATGTGCATCACTGATGTGTCCCAAACCAAGGAGGAAGCAGCAGGAAGTCCTGGCCTCTGCTCTGATCAGACAGATGAAATCAGGTGTTTGATTTTTCACAAGGTGATGAGCTGCTTTGGCTCCCATTGGCCTCCCAAGCTGTCTTTGTCTAGGGCATTAGGTATCCAAGTAGACAGGACGCTGCTGCCCTGAACATACAGCCTCACTGTGTGTCCTGGGAATGGATGTTTTTCCAAGTACCTGTTGATGCCAATTCTCCATCTGCAGCTGTTGTGTTAGTGGGGGGATCCTAGTGTCTCCCAGAACTTAGAGAATACTGTTCCTTATGTGCAATACAAGATAGGTGCATATATAGGGTATAAATTAGAATCATTGAGGTTGGAAAAGACCTCTAAGCTCATTCAGTTCAACCATCAGCCCAACATCTCTCTGCCTACTAAACCATGTCTCAAACTGCCATATGTACACATTGCTTGAACCTCTCTGGGGATGGTGCCTCCACAATTTCCCTGCGTAGTCTCTTCCAATGCTTTGCCACTCTTCCTGTAAAGAAATTTTTCTGATATCCAACCTACATCTCCCTTGGCACAACTTGAGGATGTTTCCTCTTGTCATTACCCAAAGACCTTAATGAGTGTACAACAAACAATGGTCTCTGCACTAGAGCATGCAATGTGAAGGCTTATATTTGCTGTCTGACTATCCTGCTCCTCTCTTCAGGTTCATAGAATGGTTTGGGTTGGACGGGTCCTTAAAGATCATCCAGTTCCAAACCCTTGGCAATGGGCAGACATCTTCCACTGGATCGGGTTACTCAAAGCCCCATCCAACCTGACCTTGAACAGCTCCAGGGATGTGTCGTCCACCACTTCTATGGGCAACCTTTGCCAGTGCCTCACCACTCTCACCGGAAAACATTTCTTCCTAATATCTAACCTAAATCTTTTCTTTTTCAACTTAAACCTGTTCCCTCTTGTCCTATCCCCACACTCCCTGATAAAGAGGCCCTCTCTGGCATTCCTATAGGGCCCCTTTAAGTACTGGTTGCCCAGCTACACAATATTGCAGTTCATAGGAATTGAATAGCTAAATGCATCAGAGGGGAAAAGCTTTTGGGAAGTTACCAAGCTACTTGGGGAGGTTGTTTTTAATTTTAGTCTGTGATGAGATTGCAAAGAACAAAACTTACACTAGGGTAACGAGAATTAGAGTTTCATTCTTGTTCTTTAAAACCTCAATCTCTACTGCATTAAATCTACTTTGAACTTGTGATATTTTTCCAATGTAAACAATTTAACAACATAAAGGGTAATGCCTTTAAAGCCACTTTGTGTACATGATCCCATTTTTCTAAATATTAAATACCTAATGAAAATCAGCTCCTCCTTGGGTTATGTAGTTACTCAGTGAGATTCTGGACTGCTTTTGTTACAGATGATGCACAAAGCCTGGGTCATTTATGAGGTTGTTAATGTTTCTATGGAAATAACTTTGAAATGAGAGTGTACCTCAAAGATATTTTAAGTCTTTGGGACAGTTCCTAAGCAGCAAATATCTTTGAGATGGAAATATTTCCTTTTTCAGTGAATGGCTAGCTGTACCTACAATGTCTGTGTGTGGGATGGGTAACAATGCTTAAAAGCTTCAGCAGAGCGTTAATAAAGCAAAAGTGTGTTTTATGGCATGCTAGATTTTGTACATAGTTTGCAACAATATCCAGCCTATGCAAACACAGCTCACGGTAATGAATTTTCAGTCACACTAGGTTTTGATGACAAGGTTCAGGGATGTCAGAGGTTTAATATTCTATTCCCAACCTCTCCTCAAACATCAGCTTTTCTCCTCTCATATAATTCTGGCTACTCCTTTAAGGAGAAATGGGAATGTGGAATGTGGTGGTGTTCATCAGGCTCAGGCTCATTCTCTGCTGTCTGGCTCGACATGTGACCTAATGTATGCCTGCATCTACATCACCGTCCAGAAAGTCCCATGAGCAACCTTCTGTCCATGGATAACCTGCAGCAGCTCACGCTTAGGGAGAGCATGCAATTAGAGAGCTCAGATTTCCTACTGGTCTGCTTCTGAACAAAGCATGTGATCAACATGATTTATGAAAGAGGAATGAGGTGCTGAACATCTACTGAATCTAAAGAGAACAGGAAGATTTCAGAGTGCATCTCTTAATGTCCCTTGGACATGATTTCTTTCTATACTAAATGTAGTCTCTTGATAAGTAAAGTTTGGTAAGATCCTGAAGTGGAAAATTCTGTAGGAATTTGGAGTGTCTAAGTCTTGGATTGAATAGTTTCACCTCTTTGGGGACATAGAGATGAGAGCCCTAGAGTTAGCCAGCTTTCCTCAACTGAGTTTCTTTCTAGGCTTGCTGGACCATGTCTCTGAAATAGACTTTAGATGGTGCCTGTAGGAGTTGAGGGTCACAAAGTGCTTTCTAATCTGTGAATGATATATTACAGTAATCTTAATTTTTAGGGGTTTTACCCAGTAAATATTAATGTTGAGATGAGTGGCAGCCAGAGTTAATGTTTTTCTCAAGAACCCCTTTTTAAATAAACCTAGTGATCAATATATTTATCTAATGGCAATTCCTATGCTTTTCAACAACAATCAGAAAAAAGTAATTACTTAAAACCCGGATAAGCTTTCTGACAAACCAATTGCATATCTGTTGTTGAGAAATTCCTTGAAAATTTGTTGAAATAAAGATACAAGGAATTGAGGAAAGACAGCTTGCCTTTTTTTCTCTTTCTAATCAAGAGACTGATCAGGTTTCTTTTATGAGTTCCTCAGCCTGTGAATGTTGGGACTTTTGAAGAAGAGAGTAGGGATCTGGGAGGATTTAATTTGGAATTTCCCATTGAATCATTATCAGTTTAACTATGTAGGGGGGATGGGCTGCTTGGTCTGTAAAGGTCCCTTCCAGCACAAAGCATTTTATGCTCTCTGTGTACAAAAGCAAGGAGGAAGCATGGAAGAAATTGTAATTTAGAGAGGCTTGTTGGCAATGTAGATTAGCCCTTGGCTTAGTCTGTGCCTAAATTTCTATATGGTCATTCTGTTAGATAGCAAAGCTTTTGCGGAATACCTGCTTTAATGGAATTATGGATCTATTGCTTGCTGCTCTCCCTGCTATAGAGTCTATGAACATGCTGGTATTGCACACAAACATTGAAAGAGGGTTGTTCTGAATCACAGAATGCTTTGGGTTGGAAGGAATGTTTATAGGTCATCTAGTCCAATCCCCCTGCAGGAGCAGGGACATCTTCCACTGGGTCAGGCTCCTCAGAGCCTCATCCAACCTGACTTGGGATGTCTTCAGAGATCTTTTCCTCAATATTCTCTTGCATTTATGTTTACACGCAGGGTTTTCATAGGTAAATCTCAAAAAGAAATTGCAGACTTCAGTGAATTTTCCTTATCTAAGTAAGAAAGCTGAGGATGCTTCTGTATGAGTTGTGCAGAGGTGGTGAGTTGCAGATGAGTTTTCTTCTTCTTTCACATTGTGTAAATTTGAACCTGAGACCTTCCAGATGCAAGGTGAGAACTTGCCTTATTTTTGTCACTCCACAACTCCGTTCTATCATTTTCACCACTAATGGGATTTTGTGACTGGATGACCTTGTTAATACAGCAATATGTTGCCTGCTATATCATCAGTATCAATGCTCTGAGTAATAAGAGAGGGGGAAAATGCCGGCTGAAAAAATAGAGGGTGGAAATTATGCTAGTTTCTTTCTATTCTCTTCCAGGAACATAAAAAAAAAAGCCTCCATTATCTTAAAAAATTATATTACTTTAAAATTCTACTTAATGTGATGAAATTGTTAAAGCTCCACTCTTCTCTAGCGCAATTCGACAGAATAGCTCTAAAGATCTTCTTGGGAGAAAAAGAGACATAAATACAGAGTGGATCCTCTCAACACAGCAAAGCCCATAATTAGACCAGGAAGATATTATGACACCAGTTGTCAAGGTCAAAAAAAATCATAGAACGTCTTGGGTTAGAAGAGACCTTAAAGCCCAATCAGTTCTAAATGCCCTGCCCATGGGCAAGGGCACCTGCCACTGGATCAGGTTGCTCAAAGCCCCATCCAACCTGGCTTTGAACACCTTGAGGGATGGGGCAGCCACCATTTCTCTGGGCAACCTGTGAACAGATTTCATGATAAAATCACATTTTTCCAGATAGTTGTTACCTCCTAATAAGACGTAATTCAGTATCTTTTACCATCTTGTTGATAAATATTGTTCTTATTGAAGTAATACTACCTATTCTATGTATGTAAAACTAATGTGTCATACATAGTTAGGAGTGACTTGATGGCTTCATGAACTCAATAAGTAAGGAAAGGGACATGAAGTGACAACGAAGCCTCTTGAGTCTCTGTCCAGTGCTGCATTCACCAGATTATTGCCTCTTGATTTATGGCAGAAATCTCCAAGGATAGTTTATATTGCTGCCTGTTGGAAGGATATATGAAATTATGTTGGAATCACATTCATCATAGTTCTGTGACTGACCCAGTAAAGATCTGTGAATCTGGGCAGGATTGTATGGGCAGAACTGTAAAGAGGGACCTGAAAATCCCTCTAATTATCACTCTCTTATAACAAGCCAAGAGCAACGTCTACAGAAAACCAACAGATTAATTCAAAGGCAGGCTTTGCAGGACAATAGGCAAGAGGGTTTGTGGGATTGGTGGCCTATGGGGGAATGCCAGTGTCAATGAGCAAGTTTCTGCTGCTCAACGAAGCATAATGGTGACTCATTTAAGCTGGAGTTTTCCTCAGCTGAGCTGGGCTGATGATACAGTGTAATGTCATGGTGAGGAGCTAGCTCTGATCAAAAGGCCACATAGCTTCACTGATAGCTGGCAACGTGCTACTGAAGATACTGCTAGCCCAAGAGTCTGTGCTGTGCTGAATCTAACACTGTGGATATGTCCTTTTGTGTAATCCACAAAGTGGTACTTTCTGTTGGATTTGAAACCCTGTACAGTGCCAGAGCTGGTTGTTTGCTCATGGAGGAGTGATGTATTTTATGAGACAAGAAGGTGATATACTGATGATTTACATATTTACAAGCATTTCCAAAAGTGAGCAAGTTAAAGCATTTGAATCTTAAATAAATTCCTGTGTATTGTGAAAATATCCTACTCAGTTGGTTCACATTGCATTTTCTACTGGAAACAGTACTTAGAGGTGTTTACATGTAATTAGCAGGAATTAAAGGAAGAAAGTAGTATATAATATTTATTGCTGGACCATCTTTTACACATGTTTGCAATTTTTATTTAGTTATATTTTTTAATTAATTCCTAACTGATCAGTACCCACAACAACCTTAGAAAACTATTAAACATAATGACTAAACAAGTAACTGACTTTTTTGATTTGTCCTTGTTAGATTATGTACACGTGTCCTGGAAGAGGAAATAGTCTTTTAAGAAGCTCTAGAGCACATTGCCTTGAGAGCCTGAGGAGATTCCATCCTTGGAGATGTTCAATACCAGATAGTTGTAAGCTTCAGATGGCTTTTCTCTGAGCATAGGATTGGACTAGATGATGTCTGGAGATGGAAATTTATCAACTTTTAATTGTGTTTTTTAGTTTTTTTCAAGAATGCAGGACCTGCAGCAATAGGACAAGTGGTAATGATTTTAAACTGAAAGAGAAGAGGTTTGGTCTAGATATTAGGAAGAAATATTT